>PVKC010005310.1:0-33480 GCA_004027635.1 Crocidura indochinensis | reverse complement strand
AAAAAACAGAATATTAAAATGATGTTATTATTGATCACTGATAATTTACTAACTTGTTAAATTTAAATTATTTGATGTATTTCAAATATTTGGTTGTTTTCCAAATTGTTATTTAAGAAAATGGTTACAAGGCTGTTTGTAGTTGATTTTCAATCCGAAAAGGTACACACATTCTTCACAAGTGCAATCTTCTTGCCACCAATGTTTCCCTCTCAATCCTCCTCCACCCCCTGCCTGTCTTCCGGAACGGAATTCTATTTCTCTCACTCACTATCATTGTAATTATAGTTGTTAGTGTAGCTATATTAGTTCTTTCCTAACTGAACTCACCAGTCTTTGTGGTAAGTTTCATATTTTAGGCTGGTCCTTCTTGTCCTCTCTCTATTGTCTCTGTTAATATTACTATATTGTCTTTTATTTTTCTTAAATACCTTAAATGAATGATATTAATCTATCTGCCTCTTTCTCTCTGACACATCTCACTTAGCAAAATAGTCTCCATATCTGTCCACGAATAAACCTTTATTATTTCTACAGCTGCAGAGTATCCCATTGTGTAGATGTACCACTGTTTCTTTAACCATTCATTTTTTTGTCAGACCTTAGGTTTTTTCAAGGTCGTTGGCTATTCTAATGAATAAAGGATTGCAGAGGGCATTTTTGTATTGTAATATTTTAGTTCTGAATACCTTATTCCTAAACCTTAGGAATGGTATTACTATATCAAATGAGAGTTCAATTTCCAGTTTTTTAAGGAATATCCATATTGTTTTTTGAAAAGGCAGGACTAGATGTTATTCCCACCTTTGGTGAGTAAGAGTTGCTTTCTCCCAACATCCTGTCAAGCACCGATTGTTCTTTTTGATGTGTGCCAGTCTCTGTGAAATGAGATGATACCTCATTGTTGTTTTGATTTTATCACACTGTTGTTATCAAGGTGATCTTAGTTTTATAAATCTATTTGGAAGTGTTCCTTTTACAAAAGAGCATGCAAAGGAATGGTAGTATTACCCCTTTTAAGGGTTTGAAATAATTCTTTAGTGAACCCATCTGGGCTTGGGCTTTGTTTTTGTGAAGACATTTGATTAACATTTTAATTTCCTCAATTGGGATTTGGCTGTTTTGATATGATACCTCAATCTTATTCAATCATGGAAGATTTAAGTGTCCAAGAATTATTCATTTGCTTAAAGGCTTTTTTCTAATCTATTCTGCTGTAATGCATTGTTATCCATCTTATTTTCCAACTCACTGATTCTATCCTCAGCTACTGTTACCCTGCTTGAGAGGCTTTTCATTGAGATTTTCATTCATCTATTGGGTTTTTCAGACCTGTTGTTTCAGCTTTGAGTTTTTTTTTATTTCTATCTTAATATTCTCTTGATTCTTATTTTGTTCTGTTTAACTCAATCAATGCTTTCTTTTAGTGCTGTGAATATCCTCACTTTTTCTTTTCTAAACTCCATATCTGAGAGACTACGGTGGTTGGCAGTTTTGGGGTCATCAGAGTTGTCATCTTCGTTCTCTATGTCTGGTGTTGGCCTGCATTACTTTCCCGTTGTCACACTATTGTGATAACATATTGTAAGAATACATTCTCATTGTATTGTGAATTTTTCTATGTTTAGTGGGCGAGTTTATTGGCCAGATGATGCACACATGAAGAGGACTGACTGCTCACCTCTGAATAAGAGGAGCCCTCGGGGAACAATAAGAGAATATTAAAATCCCAGTCTGCAGGACAGCAGAGAGGAGGCCCAAGACTTCTGCCATGTTTTGGGACACGCAGTAGAAATCAACTTTACTGTGTGTGAGTGGGACTACGCATCTCTGAAGAACACAAGACCTCAGGAAACAATGACAGTGAAGATCAAAATCACAGGACGTAAGACAGTAGAGAGGAGGCCCAAGACATCTGCGGTGTTTCAGGTAACACAGCAGAAACCAGCTATAATATCTGTTTGTGGGACTGCTCCTAATAAATCACTTTTTTGTTTGTTGATATTTTATATTAAGTTGATTGACTAGTTTATGTTAATACATCCTTATATCTCTGGAATAAAACCTACTAGCTCATGGTGTATGACATTTTTGATAAGATGTTGGATCTGATTTGCTAGAATTTTGTTGAGGATCTTTGTTTCTGCTTTTATCAGGAATATTGGTCTGTAGGATTTTTTATTGCAACATTTCTGTCTACCAGGGTGATGTTAACTTATTAAAAATTATTTGGGAGTTTTTTGAATTTTTCTTCAATTTCCTGTAAGAGCTTGAATAGGATTGATAATAGTTCTCATGAAAGGTTTGAAAGAATTTATTAGTGAATCCATTTGGGTCTGGGCATTTTTTGGCCATTTTTAAGTTTATTTTAATTTCCTCAATAGTAATGGGTCTGTTTAGATATGCTAGATCATCTTGGTTTAATTTGGAAGATTATAAGACTACAAGAACTTATCTATTTCTTCTAGGTTCTCTTGTTTAGTGGCAGAGTGTTTCTCTCAGTAGATCTGATTACCCTTTGAATTTCTGTAGTTTCTGTAATGATCTCCACATTTCCATTTTCACTCAGTTTATTAAGTTTCTCTCTATTTTATTATGATTTTTTTATCTTTTTAAAAAATTTTTATTGTGACCAAAATGAGTTACAAATGTTTCAGTAAAATATAAGTTATGTAATGAAAAATGAATAAGGGAATTTCCTACCACCAGTGTTATCCTCCATCCTTTTTCCCAGCATGCATCCCACATCTCCCCCCTTATGCCCGCAGGATGCTAGCGTAACTGGTCCTCACTTGTACAGCTTGTTGTAGATTGGGTATCAATTCTGTTGTAATTGAATTTAGGTTTGGTGTTCAAGTCTGATCATTTTTTATTTTCGCTAAATGTTCAAATGACTATTTAGTCCTGGTGCCATCCATTTGTCCCCTTCCAATTATGAGACTGGGGCTGAAGTGTTAGCAATGAAGTAAGGCATTTACCTTGCATGCTGAAGGACGGTGGTTTGAATCCCAACATCCCATATGGTCCCCCGAGCCTGAGGGGAACAATTTCTGAGCACAGAGTCAGGAGTGATGTAGGGTGTGACCCAAAAACCAAAACCAAAACAAACAAAAATTATGAGGCTGAGCAAGATGATTTCAATAATGGGCTTCTGTTGGAAATATAAAAATGAAAAGGGGAAGAAAAAAGAGAAAAAAGAAAAAACCTAGAAGAAATTGTCTAGGTGTTATAAATATGAATTTAGAAGAAGAAAGGGGGGAAAGGTGGAAAGGTAACAAAACAACACAAGAGAAAAGAAAAACAATGAAATCATGACAACAAAAATACAAAAAGAAATTAGCAATAAAAGAACAAACCAAAGACCAAAATCAGCAACTACAAAAGACAAGCAAAAATGACAAAAGAACAAGAAGAAAACACAGACACCCACAAATAAGGAAAAAGAGAAAAAAGAATATAACAACAACAAAAAAACAAGAGAAAATAAAACAAACCAAAATGAAAAAGGAACAAAACAAAAACAAAGAACCAAGCAAACCAAAAAAAAAAAAAACCCAAACCAGCAGCTATTTAAAAAGGTTTGTATTTCTTCTTTTTCCTTTTTCTTCTTCTTCTTCAGCTTCATCTTCTTCTCCTTTTCTTCTTCTTCTTCTTCTTCTTCTTCTTCTTCTTCTTCTTCTTCTTCTTCTTCTTCTTCTTCTTCTTCTTCTTCTTCTTCTTCTTCTTCTCCTCCTCCTCCTCCTCCTCCTCATCGTCCTCCTCCTCCTCATCATCCTCCTTCACCTGGTTCTGTGAATAAATACATTAGGACACTGTTATAGACATTTGTAGTGATAGGTTGACTACATACCTGTTCTCTCTAAACCACTGTTTTTTGTTGCTGGTTTCTCTAGATGATAATAAATATTAGGGCTTTTGTAATGCCTCCCTTCCACTTCATTTGAACTTTCTTATTGTTATATGGTGGCACCTACAGTGTTTGGAGTTTCTACCCTTTTACCCCTTGCATTTGTTGATGGATTACTAAATGTGAATGTGGTATATATTCTAGATACCTCAAATAAATGCTACCATACTGCATTTATCCTTCTTCTGGCTTACTTCATTTAATATAATATTTTCAAGGTCCATCCATGTTGTTGCAAAATCCATGATTGTATTATTTCTAACTGCTACAGAGTATTCCATTCTGTATAAGTACACTCATTTATTGCTGGAAATCATGGTTGGGTGCTGAACAAACCAAATAACAAAACCAGCAACTACAAAAGACAAGCAAAAATGACAAAAGAACAAAAAGAAAACACAAACACCCACAAATAAGGAAAAAGAGAAAAAAGAATATAACAACAACAAAAAAAACAAGAGAAAACAAAACAAACCAAAATGAAAAAGGAACAAAACAAAAACAAAGAACCAAGCAAACCAAAAACAATATGCATTGGAATGCATACTGATTTTGATATAAATATTCTTCCATCTCGGGGGCAGATATCTAGAAGTGCGGTGGCTGGGTCATATGGCAGTTCAATTCTGATTTTACTAAGAGCCCTCCATACTGTTTTCCATAGGGGTTGGATCAGACAACATTCCCATCATCAGTGGATGAGAGTTTCTTTCTTACCATATCTCCGCCAACAGAGATTAGTCCCATTATTTTTGATGTGTGCCATCCTTATTGGTGTATGGTGGTACCTCATAGTTGTCTTGATTTGGATTTCCTTAATGATAAGTGATGATGAACATGTTTTCAGAGGTCTCATGGCTTTCTGTCAGTCTTCTTTGGAAAGACTTCCTTCATTTCCATTTCCTATTTTTCTATGGATTTATTAGATTTCTTGGAGCTCACCTTTCTGAGTGCTTTGTATATCATAGATATCATTTGATTTATGAGATGTGAAAAATTTTCCCATTCTGTTAGCTGTCTTCTGGTTTTAACCAGTGTTTCTCTTGCCATACAGAAACTCTTAGTTTAATTTAATCTCATTTATTTCTGTCTGATGCTATTATTCTTGGCATTATTCAATGGCATTCCATCATCAAAGTTTTTTCTTTTTTTTGTTGTTGCTGTTTTTTGTTTGTTTTTTGGATCAAATCTGGCAGAGCTCCATGGTTACCCTTAATTCTACATTCAGAAATTGCTCCTGGCAGGCTCGGGGGACCATATGGGATGCTGGGATATGAACCACCATCCTTCTGCATGCAAGGCAAATAAATGCCTTACTTCCGTGCAATCTCTCCTGCTCCATCAAAGACTTTTTTTGAGATATGTCTTGAAGCATTCTGTCTATTTTTTCCTTGATGAACTTTATAGATTTGGGTCTGATTTCAAGGTATGTAATCCATTTTGAGTTGTTTTTGTGTAGGGTATGAGAAATGGATTAATCTTGCATCCCTGAGATGAAACCCACTTGGTCATAATGTATAATCTTTTTGATGTACTGTTGGATTCGGTTTTCTAAGGTTTTGTTGAGGATTTTTGCATCTATGTTCATTAGTGAGATTGGACTGTAGTTTTTTTTCTTGGATCTTTGTCATCCTTGGGAATGAGTATGATGTCCATCTTGTAAAAGGAGTTATGAAGGACTCCTGTCTTTTCAATGTGTTGAAAGAACTTGAGAATAAATGGTTGTAAGTCTTCTTGGAATCTTTGATAGAATTAACCTGTAAAAAAATCTGGACCTGGGTTTTTGTTCTTGGGGAGTTTCTCTATTATGCTTCAATTTCCTCAGATTGGTTGGCCTGTTTAGGTTTTCTACATCCCCCTTTACATCTTTGAAGATGATATTTTTCCAGAAAACTATAGGTTTCTTCTGGGTTTTTTGTTTTTTTGGTTTTTGGGCCACACCCAGTGACGCTCAGGGGTTACTCCTGGCTATGCGCTCAGAAGTCGCTCCTGGCAGGCACGGGGGACCATATGGGAACCGGGGGATCGAACCGTGGTCCGTCCAAGGCTAGTGCGGTAAGGCAGGCACCTTACCTGCAGCGCCACCGCCCTGCCCTGGGTTTTCTAACTTAACTGAGTATAGTAGTTCATGATATGTTTTCAGGATGTGTTGGATTTATTTGGGGTTTTGTTGTACTCTCTCCCCTTTCATTTGTGATCCTGTTCATTTGGGGGGATTTTATTCTTTGTTTTGGTGAGTCTCATTGATTTTTTTTGTATTGTTTTCCTAATTTCTATGTTGCTTATTTCTGATTTGGTTTTTATTATTTCTTGTCTTCTGGTTATGTTTGGGTTTCTTTGTTGCTGTTTTTCCAGCTCCTTAAGGCGTCCCTTTAAATTGTTGATTTTTCCATTTTTCTCTTTCGTGACATAGGCCTGAATTGCTAAGAGCTTTCCCTTAATTACTGCTTTTGCTGTGTCCCACAAATTTTGACAGTTTGTCACTTCATTACCATTTGTCTCAAGGAATATTTTTATATTGTTCTTGATTTCCTCATTGATCCACTTTGATTTCCCTCACCACTTGATTTCTCCTTTCCTTGTTTTTTTCCCCTTTTTGTATTTCTGTTGTTGAGTGGCATACTGCTTAATCTTCAGGTGTTGGATTTTCTCCACAGTTTTTTTATAGTCTATCATGATCTCTGTTGCATAATGATCTCATAGAATGCTTCTGATAATCCTTATGTTTGTGACTTTGTGTAAGTTAGATCTATATCCTAAGGCATGGCCTATTCTAGAAGGGTTCGATGTGCACTTGAAAACAATGTGTATTCTGCTTTCTTGGGGTGGAGGGCCCTATTTAAGTCTGTTACGCCTATTTCTTCTAGTTTCTTGTTTAGGGCTCTTACATCTTTGCTAGTTGTCTTCCTAGTGAATCTGCCTAGTGGTGATGGTGGAGTATAAAAATCTCCTACTATTATCACATTTACTTTCATATGTTTCTCTAGTTTAAGAGCAAATGCCTTACATATTTTGCTGGCTCTATAGTCAGTGCATATTGATCAGAGTTAGAACCTCTTGGTCTAAAGTTCCCTTGATCAGTAACTAGTGACCCTTTTGTTCTCTGAGTACTTTCTTGAGGTTGAATTCTATTTGATCTGATATGAGAATGGCTGTATCAGCTGTGTTTTTGTTTTCCATTGGCTGGAATTTTTAATTCCCATCCTCTTATTCTAAGCCTGTGTCTATCCTATACGTTTCTTGCAGGCAGAAGAAAAATGGTTTTTGTTTTCTGACTCAACCCTTTATTCAGTGTATTTTAATGGGGGAATTTAGCTCATTAATATTTTAGGAGATTATTTACAGAGTGGGTTGTTATGCTATTGTACTGTTACAATCGGTCATTTGGATTGTGCAATACATCTTTAAATAGTTCATTTAGAGTTGGCTTGGTTAGTGCAAATTATGTGATATCTTTTTTGTCTGAGGATGTTTTTAGTTCTCCCTCCATATGAATGATAGTTTTTCTGGGTAGTGAATTCCAGGTTGGATATATCTTTTTTTATTTATAATAACTTTATTTAAGCATCTTGATTGCAAATATATTGTGATTAGGTTTCAGTCATGTAAAGAACACCCCCCGTCACTAATGCAACATTCCCACCATCAATGTCCCAAATCTCCCTCCATCCCACCCCCCCCACCTATACTCTAGACAGATTTCCTTCATTCGGTAGTTTGAAGATATCATCCCACTGTCTTCTTGCTTGAAATGTTTCAAATGTGAGATCTTGTTTTACTCTTATGTTCTTTACTTTGTACTTGAGGTTTTTTCTCCCTTTTTGCTTTAAGGAATTCATCTTTCTTTATCTCCCTCTCTCCTCCTCTCTCTCTCACCATTGGATTACTATATGTCTTGGTGTTGGTTTATTAGCATCTATTTTATTAAGGACTCTTTTTGCCTCTTGTATTTAAAATGGAACCTCTTTCCAGAGGGTGCGAAAGTTTTCTGCTATGATTTCTCTCACCACTCGTTTTCTCCTTTCCCTGTTTCCTCCCCTTTTGTATTTCTACAATCTGTAGATTATTTATTTTGTCTTTATTCATTAAATACCTAACATTTTCTTCCAATGTCTTACATCTTATTTCCTTATTGGCTTTTTTGTCAATTTTGGTTTGTAATTGTTCTTCAAGTACTTCTATGCTATCATCCAACTATATAATTCTGCTATTATGGCTTGCTAAAATGTTTCTAATTTCCTTTAATTCCATTTGTCTGGATTCTATCATCTTCTGTTAAAGTATTTCTTTGAGTTGGTTTACTTGTTCATCTATGAATTTATAGAACTCACTGGCAAGTGATTCTTTGATTTTTTTTTTTTTTTTGGTTTTTGGGCCACACCCAGTGACGCTCAGGGGTTACTCCTGGCTATGCGCTCAGAAGTCGCTCCTGGCTTGGGGGGATTCTTGATTTCTAATGCTAGGGCTTTCAATGCCACTTTCATGCATTTTGGTGGACTTGGAAACTAGCAAGAATTTCTCTCCATATCTCCAGCTGATAGTGTCTTCCCTGATTTCCCCATATTTCTTTGCCTTTGGTGATTCATAGTGGTCTGTCCTTGTTCTCAGCCCTCCTATGTCACCTCTGGCATGTTGCTGGGTCCTTACTCTGGAGTGAAGGCCTAGGTGGGGATGGTGAGTGTGGACTGAGATTTGGCTCAGTTCTCAGATCTCCTCATTTAGGATACCTGTGAGATGGTGCAGTCCCCAAGCACTGATAATGGCAATCTCTGATAGCCTAGCCATGGCTCTATCAATGTTACCTGTCAGAAGAGCAGATTGCCACCCATCCGGGTCCTCAGGTCCTGCTAATGTCAACCAGCAACCTCCCCTGAGATCTACCCCTAGTACCTACAAGAGAAGCAGGTTGCTACTCGTCTGTCCCCAGGTGTCACTAATGGCAGCCAGCAGCCTCCCATGAGATCTACCACCAGTACCTGCAAGAGTAGCAGGTCATCACCCACCTGAGTCCCCAGGCAGCACTAGTAGTGACTGGCAGCCTCCCCTGAAATCTTATTATGAGTTTTTCAAGTGGTTTATTGATCTTGTTTATTTTTTCAAAGAACCAACTTTTTTTTCCACTGATCTTTAGAATTGTTTTCTCTGATTTCCAATTCATTCATTTTTGCTCTAAGACTTGTTATTTTCCTCTGCCGAGCTACTTTTCATTCATTTTGTTGATCATTTTCTAATTTTATAGGGTGTGTCATTATATTTTTATGTAGGTCCCTTTTTTCTTCCTCATTAGTTTATATCTTGTAAAGCTATAAATTTTTCTCTTATTACCACTTTTGTTATGTCCAAAAATTTTTATAATTACTGTCTTACTTCACATTTGTTTTCAGAAATCTTTTGTGTGTGTCATTGTGACTATTAATGTCTAGGGTGCTTTATTTCTAATTTCTTTTGGTTAGTACTCTTCAGGAATGAAAGATGTGGCTGCATTCAATCTTTAGCTCTAGAAGTTTTTCTGCAATGATCTCCTTTACTGTTTATGCTACTTGAATTTTTTCCTGAGTCTCTGAGACTCTAATGATATGTTGTTTCTGTTGACTTAATTAAAGAACAGTATTTTAATCTGTTCCCACACTTTGATGATTTTTTTCCATTGTGTGATGTTTTCTTTTAAGGCTCTTTCCCAATCTCTTCTGTTGTATGAGTGTTTATGCATCTCATCTTCAGCTCACTGATTCTATGTTAAGCTATAGTTATCTATTAGAGAGGGTTTCCAGTGAGGTTTTCCTTTAACCTACCCAGTTTTTTAGTCCTGTTATTTTAGTTTGGAATTTTGTCATTTCTATGTTAATATCTTCTTAATACATATTTGTGGTTTGTTCAGCTAGTTTCATATTTTGAGTTCCTCTCCCCATTTTTTGGGTGGGATTAGATTTTTTTTCTGTAAAATTCTGTCAGTGCCTTGTAAATTTAGGATATTAGTCCCTTATCTGATGAGTATTGGGTGAATAGTTTCTCCAACTTAGTGGGTGGCTCTTGTATCCTGCGCACAATTTCCTTGAGGTGCAGAAATTTCTCAGCTTAGTATTTTCCTATCTGTTTTATCTCTGCTTCCACTAGTTTAGAGAGTGCAGTTTCTTCCCTGAAGATGCCTTTAGTCTCAATGTCATGAAGTGTTTTACCAACGTGTTGTTCTATAAACATTATGGTATCAGGTCTGATATCAAGGTCTTTAATCCATGTGAATTTTACCTTCACCAATGATGTTAGCTGGGGATCTAAGTTCACTTTTTTGGAAGTCGCTAAACAGTTGTGCCAATACCACTTGTTGAAGAGGTTTACCTTGCTCCTTTTAGGATTTCTTGCTCCTTTGTAAAAATTAGGTGATTGTATATCTGGGGAACATTCTCTGAGTGCTCAAGCCTATTCCACTGATCTGAGGGTCTGTATTCCAATATGGTATTTATTTCAATACCATGCTGATTTGATAACTATAGCATTGTAATACAGTTTAAAGTCGGGGACAGTAATGACTCCCATATTCCTTTTCTCAAGAACTGCTTTAGCTATTTCAGGTTGTTTACTCTTCCAAATGAATTTCAAAAGTGTTTGATCCACTTCTATAAAGAATGTCATGGATATCTTTAGAGGGATTGCATCAAATCTTTATAATGCATTGAGGAGTATTGCGATTTTAATTATGTTAATCCTGCCTATCCATGAATAGCATATGTATTTCCATTTCTGCCTGTCCTCTCTTATGTCTTGGAGAAGGGTTTTATAGTTTTCCTTGTATAAATCCTTCAAGTCTTCGGTCAAGTTGACTCCAAGTTATCTGAGTGTGTGCAGCAATAATGTGAATGGGGGTTGTTTTCTTGATGTCCATTTCTTCTATATCATTATTGATTTATAAAAATGTCATTGATTTTTGTGTGTTTATTTTGTAGCCTGTCACATTGCTATATGAATCTATTGTTTTTAGAAGCTTTTGGTAGAGTCTTTATGGTTTTCTAAATAAAGCATCATGTCATCTGCAAATAGTGAGAGCTTGATTTCTTTCTTTCCTACCTGATTTCCCTTGCTATCTTTTTCTTGCCTAATCACTATAGCAAGTACTTCCAGTACTATGTTGAAGAGGAGTGGTGAGAGAGGACAGCCTTGTCTTGTAACTGAATTTAGAGGGAAGGCTTTTAGTTTTCTCCATTGAAGATATTTGCCATTGGTTTGTGGTAGATGATGTTAACTATATTGAGAAAGGTTCCTGTCATTTCTGTCTTGTTGAGAGTTTTGATCAAGAATGGGTGATAGACCTTATCAAATGATTTCTCTGTGTCTATTGATATGATCATGTGATTTTTATTTTTCTTGTTGTTGATATTAAGTATTATGTTGATAAATTTATGTATGCTAAGCCATCCTTGTGCTCCTGGGATGAAACCTACTTGATCATAATAAATTATCTTCTTAATGAGGCATTGAATCCTATTTGCCAGAATTTTGTTGAGGATCTTTGCATCTGTGTTCATCAGGGTTATTGGTCTGTAATTTTCCTTTATGGTAGCATCTCTGTCTGGTTTTGCTATCAAAGCGATACTGACTTCCTAAAAGCTATTCCGAAGTGTTCCTGTTTTTTTAATTTCATGAAAGAGCCTGGCTAGGATTGGTAGTAGTTCCTCTTGAAAGGTTTGAAAGAATTCATTAGTGAATCTATCTAGGCCTGGGCTTTGGTTTTTGGCCAGAAATTTGATTAGTGTTTTAATTTACTCAATAGTGATGGGGGTGTTTAGATATGCTACATTCTCCTTATTCAACCATAGAAGGTTATTAGAGTCCAAGAATTAATCCATTTCTTCAGGCTCTCATGTTTAGTGACATAGAGTTTCTCAAAGTAGTCTCTGATTACAATCTGAATCTCTGCAATATCTGTAGTTATTTCCCCTTTTCATTTCTAATATGAGTTATCAAGCTTCTCTCTCATATTTTGTGAGTTTTGCCAATGGTCTATCAATCTTACTTATTTTTCAAAAAATCAACTTCTACTTTCATTGATCTTTCAGATTGTTGGGTTTCCACTTCATTGATTTCTGCTCTAAAGTTTGATAATTCCTTTGTCTCCCCTTTTTTCTTTGCTTCCTTTTGTTGATCATTTTTAATTTTATAAGATGCATCATTAAGCTGTTCAGGTATGCCTCTTCTTCCTTCCTAATGTGTGCTTGGAAAGTTATAAAATTTCCTCTCATTATCGCTTTTGCTCTGTTCCATAGATTCTGATAGCTTGTATCTTCATCGTAATTTGTTTTCAGGAAAGATTTGATTTCCTCTTTGATTTCATCTTGGACACACTTTGTTCAGGAGAGGCTGTTTAATTTCCAGTTGTTAAAGTTTTTCTTCTGTGTCCCTTGTAGTTCACATTTATTTTAAGCTCCTTGTATTCAGCAAATTTAGCCAGCAAAATTTCTATCCTCTAGATTTTATGGAGGTCTATTTGATGTGCCAGCATGTGATCTAACCTGGAGAATGACCCATGTACATTGGAAATGAGTGTATATCCAGGTTTCTGTGGAGGGAGTGTTCTATATATATCTACTAAGCCTCTTTTTCAATTCTCATTTCAGGCTAGTATATATTTTTTGGATTTCAATCTGGTTGTCCTATCAAGTGTTGACAGGGTCTTGTTGATATCCCCCATAATTATTGTTATTGTTATGTCCTCTTTCAAATTGGTTAATAATTGTATTATATACTTTGCTGTTCTCTCGATGGGTGTGTATATGTTTAGAAGTGTGATTTCTTCCTGTTGCATATATCCCTTTATTAGTACTAAGTATCTATCTTTGTCCCTTACAAATTTTTTTAGTCCAAAGTTTGTGTCATCTGACATTAATATGGCCACCTCAGGGTTTGTAAGGGTGTTGTTTGCTTGAATGATAGTTCTCTAGTCTTTGATTTTGAGTCTATGTTTTTTGGACTATTCAGGTGTATTTCTTGTAGGTAGCAGAAGGTTGGATTCATCTTTTTGATCAATTTAGCACTCTATTTCTCTTAATTGGTGCATTTACTCCATTGACATTGAGGGAGATGATTGTCTTAGTATTTAATATCATCTTTGTGTATAAGCTCAGTTTCTGAGCTGTTGCTTATCCGTGAAGCTATATATCCTTCCTTCACACCTAAATTTGATTCAGGCTGAGTGCAGTATTCTAGGTGAGTCATCCATTTCATTCAGTCTTGTTACAATATCCCACCACTCTCTTCTGGACTTCAGAGTTTCTTGTGACATGTCTGCTGTAAGTCTTAAGGATGCTCCTATAAATATAATTTTCTTTTTTGATCTTACTGCTTTCAGTGTTCTGTCTCTATCTGTGGCATTCATCATTGTAATTAGGATGTTTCTTGGGTTCTTTTTCTTTGGGCATGCAGGATTTGATTACATGCAGTCCTTAGCTCTGGGAGTTTCTCTGTGATGATGTATTTGACCATTGATTCTTCCTGGGTATCTCTTTCCTGGGACTCTGGGACTCCAATGATTCTTGTGTTGTTTTTGTTTAGTTTATCAATGTCTTCTATTTTCATCTGTTCACATTCCTTCAGTACTTTTTTCATTGTCTGATCATTAGCTTTAAGATTATTTTCCAATCTCTTCTTTTGTATGGAATTGTTCTGCATTTGATCTTCCAGTTCACTGATTCTGTCCTCAGCTGCTGTTACCCTGTTGGAGAGGCTTTCCATTGAGCTTTTCAGTTGAGCTACCGTGTTTTTCAGACCTGTTGTTTTAGTTTGGAGTTTTCTGATTTCTGATTTCTTTGTGTTCTTTTCAGCTAGAACTATGTTTTCTTTGACTTCCATGAGGATCTTCCATATGTCTATTCCAAACTCCATATCTGAGATGGTTGGTATAATTTGGGTCATCAGAGGTATCGTCTTTATGTTCTGTTCATGATGTGTGCCTGCGAGTTTTCTCCATAGTCAAGGTTGAAGTGTGTTTTTTTCCTGCGTGTTGTGGTGGGGTTCATTACTTCGAAAAAGTTCGCAGTCACGAAGCAAAGTAGAGCAGCCATACTCTTCTTGGACCTCCAGGAGACAGTTCTTATTGGCTTTTCCTAACCCTCTTAGAAGATCTACAGGAGACCAGAGAAGATAAACAAGCAAAGTCAACGGGTCCTCTCAGCTTCTCCCAGTTGCCAATCTCACAGCAGGGCTGACTCCTTCACAGACAAAGGTGCACCTCTCTGCCTGGCATCCCTGATGGCCAGTTTTTGTTTGTTTTCTTGTTTTGTTTTGTGAAAGAGGCTTATGAGCTATGCTTCACTGTAATCTCACACCTACTTGCTTCACTCATTAAATGGCTACCTAGCCTATGTGAGTTGGCTATCTGAGACAATCTCCATAGATAATACTTTAATTTTCAGTGATGTTTTTCTATTCTGGTTCAGTGAGTAGAAAATTAAAGAATCCTGAGTAAGCTCTGTTAGAGTTTTACCTATGTTAAGTAAAATGAGGCTGCTCTAAAAATTGAATTTTCATATAAACTAAGGATTAAAGTGTATTACATGAATAACATCTATTATATAATAGTTCTCTAATGGGTAGTTGACTGAACAAAAATGATAGTAAGAATTATTCAAAAATGTGATATTAACAATAATATTGCTCAAGCTTTGAGACCACTTTTTTTCATGAAAAAGGAACATAATTGAGTTTCATCACAGCAGAGTCCCTTAGCCATATAATGTATGGTTCATTTAATTTTATATTTTGAAATGATAATTCTTCAAGTCTGCATTGTTTTTAAATACAAGTCATAAAAACACAGTATTTATTTCAATACCTATTAATAAATTTTAGCTAAAATTAAGCATAATTAGCTATTGACTAGTAGTAACTAGCCTATTATGAGAGACTGCTAGCATAGTAATCTATTTTAGAAATCAATAAAAAGTCCACTGCAATTTCTGATATTGATTGAGAATATTATTTATGACAGGTTGAAATTATATACAAAAATTACAAGAATGGGAAAATAATATTATTAATAAAATAAAATGATTTTCTCTGGTAGAGCTCTTAATTGAGTAAAAATGAGTCAACATGTAACTGACTTTGTGGTTAGATATTAAATTACTTTCAGAGCATTAAGCAATGTCTTAATGTATCAGTAGGCAATGATAATGAAATGTAAAATAATTACATATAAGAAATAGCCTGAAAGCAAATGAACATTTGCTGGGTAGGTGGGAGCTATATATTTGTATTCATTTTTTAAAAAATTTATTATTTAAGCCATTGTGAAGTACAAGTCCTTCATATTTTAATTTTAAGCATAATGACAGTGAATTAAGGCAATTTACACCACCAGTGTTGACTATCCTCCACCAAAGTTCCTAGCATGCATCCCGTACCTACACCTTTAATGCCATGTCCTGCCAGTGTAACAGGTCCATTTTAAGTTTAGATTGTAATAGTTTGGGTCTCTTGATTCTATTCTCATTAAATTTTACTTGCACATTTAGTTCTAATCATTTTTTCCACCCAAGATACCTAAGATCACTCTGCTCCAGTGTCACATAACTATTTATTTTCTCAGTTTGCAGTAAGATGAAGAAGTATGAGGCTAAAAACTTCCTAGTATGGGGCCAGGCGGTGGCGCTGAAGGTAAGGTGCCTGCCTTACTGCGCTATCCTTGGACGGACCACGGGTTCGATCCCCCGTGCCCCATATGGTCCCCCAGGCCAGGGGAGACTTCTGAGCGCATAGCCAGGAGTAACCCCTGAGCGTCACTGGGTGTGGCCCAAAAAAAAAAATAAAAAAAAAAATAAAAACTTCCTAGTCCCAAGGTTCTATTAAAAATGTGGGAGTCCATATATAGGAAATACAAATAAAATTAAAATAAATAAACAAATAAATGGGAATGGCAGGGTTTTTCTCCCAAAAAGTGCAGAAAAAGTTGGGAGAAATTAGAAAGAAAATACCCTGGATCTAAAGAAAAAAAACCAAGTGTCGCTACCCATTAAACATACCAAAATAAGACCAACTACAGACTCTGGGCATACTAATTTTCCAACCCCAAGGTCTTCCTTCATGGTCCCAGAGAAAGTTTCGCTTAATTGCAGTTGTCGCAGTCAAGATTCTGTAATTAAGATCTTGTTTTTTGCACAGATGCTATGTTGAAGCAGGGGTATCACAGAACATCTTCTGATTCATCTCACTATTAAGTGGCGAGACAGGGAAGCCTTTAATTAAAGCGAGTTGTTGCTGTTTCCTGCTTTTCAGAGTGTCATAAACCTACTCTGGAACAAGCAGGTGCCAGGGCAGCATTAAGGCCTCCTAGGGTAGGGGTAGAAGGGTCGATTCCTGATACTGGTGCAAAAAAACCTGTGCCAGTTCTAATCAGAGTTGGATGGTCAATATCCAATCAACTGAGATTTGATACATACAGATATTTAAGTGCAATTTGTTTCAAACTTTGGACTTATGAAATCTGAACAAAGATCAAAAGGCAAGTTTTCTGTTTCGTAGACATTTTTTGTTCTTTTGATAGGTTAAGCTACTTACCTTTAAATAGTTTCAAGTGACAGTTTCTTGTGCTCTCTGACCACACCAAAAAGAAATCTAAGAACTAATAATTTAAATACAAAAGCACTTCTTGTACATTTGCAACTTTGTATTAAAATAGAATTCAAAGAGTTCTGATTGCTATTATGAAAGAGGTCAAAAGTTTTCCCTCACTTACTGAACTGAAGTGGGAACCTAATGTGTCATATTTCTGCCAACTATATGGATAGTATACTTTCTTTTTTTCTCTTTCAAAAAATGGGAGAAAGAGGAGAAAGGGGAGGAGTAAGGAAGACAAAGAGAAGGAAGAAGAAGAAAGGGAGGAGAAGGAAGAGGAGAGGGAAGGAGTGGAGGGAGGGGGAGGAGGAGAAAAGGGAGAAAAGAGGGAAGAGGAGGAGGAAAGGAGGAAGAGGAGGAGTATACTTTCTTTTCATATATTTTATGCTATGAATAAAGGCAATTATTTACACAAGGTAAAGCAAAATAAATTTTTAAATTTAATATTTTTGAGGAGGTAGTAATTGGCAAAACTACTAAGGGAGGTTTAGGGGGGTCCTTCCCAGTGATATCATCAGTTTGGATAATAGTGAAATGCTTAGACTACTGATGTTTTTTGTTGTTCAAATTCTAGTAATCTGGGGGCTACCAAATCTATGCCTGACAGTGCTCAGCAAACAGGGGTCTCAAATTCAATTTACCTGCGGACCACAGGAGGCAAAGTCAGGGTGATCCTTGAGTGCAAAGTCAATAGTAAGCCTTGAACATTGGGAGGTGTGACCCAAACAACTAGAACAAAACAAAACAAAAAAAGATCCCTCTAGGGCAGGGCCACAAAGTGTTGTACGGAGGGCCATTTGTGGCCAGCAGGCCCCAAGTTTCAGATCCCTGGAGCCAAATCGGGGAGTAGGGGGCATGTCTCAAACATGCAAGGCATATGAGTTCCAGGTTTGGAGCTCTCTCCCTAGCACCATATAAAACTCTTATTATTGGAAATTATGTAACAGTTATAACTTCAGGGGCAAAATAGATAGTAATAGGGTTAAGTTCAGGGTCTTGCACAACATAAGGTCTACAAACAAGGCCAGGAATGAAGCCTGAACAGAGTTAGGAGTATGGCTTTAGCACAGCTAGATTTGGCCCAGAAAACAAACAAAAAAAATTGAATAAATATTATATTTTTAAAGAAAGCAATATGTCATAAAAAAGCTAGAGTAAATCTGATATTTGTTTTGAGAACCATGTATATTCATTAAGAATATTGATAATCTATACAAAGGAAGAGAAGCTCAAAAACAACCAAATGATGAATTTACCAGGTGAGAAAATTCTACTTGTTATAATTAATTCTGAATATAAATAAACAAATTTGTAATTTGGAAGGGAGTAAGTTGCATATACAATGTTTTGATCCAGTTCAGTGAAGAGAATAATATGTATGTAAAATACCCTTTACCTATCCTGGAAGAGTGATTGTACCAATTCTAGGCCTTGAGCAACAGAATTTAGCAAAAAGGGGAGTGTTTAGAGTCTTTTAGGAACAACTGATTAATTTAGCAGAGACTAAAAACAAATGAATATGTTGGCTCTTAAACATTTTTCTCTATGATAATTTAGTGATGTTTTCAGAAGATTTAATCTAGACTATTTTCCCCTCTGTATTTCAATCAACCTGTACAAGATAAATTTTAAGACATGAGATGTAAGAAAGTTTCATTATACTTTTATTTTGTTAAGAAGAAATATTTTATTATAGACATTTACATATAAGCAAATGAAATATTAAAAATTATGGTAGCCAGAAGAGTCTAAGAATCTATAAATTATGCTTCACAGTCAGATTGCTGTTTTTGTTTTGCAAGAGGGAAGAGAGGTCAAAATTTTTAGAGAGGAATCTGATCCCTTTTCTTTGCATGCCTCTGTTACCTAGGATGCTCTTAAGGAGGGTGGGGATAAGTAAAGGTATTTCTTACCACCTACAGTCCTAGATCTTGAATCTCATCAGCAATGTGTTGCAGGTTTTAAATGTACCTAAATCACTTAATCTGCAAAACACAGCACAGCTGGAATTAAGCTGCATAACAAAAAATGTTTTTATGAACTCAGACTGAATTGAATAATTAAATACTCTTTGCAGAAAACAGAAAGTCAGTTCTAATTTGCAACCAAGTCCCTACCCCTCTCCCCAGTCTCTCACTTACCTTTCCAGAAGTTAGGAAGGAGGTGTGAACAGTATAAGAAGCCTATTTGGACAATCTAAGGTGAGGGTTAGAGTGTGGTATTTAAGAATATTAAGAGAGGAGATAGTCAAGTACATTTCTTGAACCCTCAAAGAGTTTCAGTCACTCAGAACAGGAGCATGTAACATAAAATACAAAAAATGCATATATTGGTAGAGTTGGCAGCGATTCCAAGATAAGGGATTTGCTATTTCTATCTCTGTAATTAGCTTCTAAAGTTTCCAAACTTCCACCAAAGGCTGTTGCTAGTACTTTGTCAAGGAGAAGGCTTGGAAATGTTGATTACATACTTTGATATTATTACAATAGGCTTTATTCCTCAATCTGGTGCCCTTTCTCCCAGAATTTCTAGACTCTGCTCTGGGCCTATAATTTTACATCTTAAATTTTGGGGTCTTTATATATTAGTTCCATATTTCAAAAGCTTTCAATACTTTTAAATTGTTGGGGTTCCAGACAGGTTTTTTCCCATTCCATATATTATCAGTCTACATTACAAAGACAGTTCCAGGTACAGAGATGTGCAGTTGACGAGGTGTACACCTTGAACATAGCCTACAAAGTTTACTTTTTTGCATTCTGTATGATTTCAAGAATACCATTAGAAAGGATCCATGAGTGCGGGGCCAGAAGTAAACTCTGAACCCTACCAATGTGGTGTAATATACAAAACATAAATTGTTTCTTCAGATGAAATATCTGCTTATATTTCCTGAGCATTATTAAAATTCTTTATTCTTTCTTCCTTGATTTATTCATTCAGATACAGAAACATGACAACTAGTAGGTTTTGTTTTCAGTAATCCAGCATACTGTGGTAACAGAGTAGAAACCCTGCATGAAAATCCCTTCTACTTCAGGTTAAGATCATAAATATACAGCATACTTCCTACTCAAAGGATTAGATCACTATAAAACTGAGGTTAATGTCAATGCCTGAAGAGATATTTGAATCACTCAGATGAGGAAAAGAGGATAGTAATGTGTATTATGAAAAGCAGCTTAAGAAATAATGTCATATTCTATGACACTGCTTTTATCTTGTTAGAGAGTTTGGGAGGCAGTTCTCATTGATAATGAATTGAAGTGTAAAACATACTGAGAAGTTGAACACAAGTCCAGTGAGGAAAGAAAGTACTAAGGACTTTGCAGTGGCACTTTAATATTTCTGGTGATTGGGAGAGGTAACTAACTTAGAAGTTTGTGTGATATTTTGTTTCTTTTAGAACAAGCTATATTTGAAAAAAGTTAGAAGAATATTTTACATACAAATGTAAAAACTGCATGTGTAAGAAAAAGTACCTGAATCGTGAATGATGTCCTTGAGAGTGTCAAGACATTGGCCTCAAGTGGCTGCAAGGATATATATCTTAAATATCACAGAACTCTTTCTTGATATATGAATTGATATTTGAATTGATATTTTTGTAAAATATATGTGAGAATTCCCTTTAGGGCTTCCTGATCCCTGCATGAGACTGCTGAGGAGGACCCCAGCTAACTTAATCTTATCCAGGTTAACCAGCCATGAAACAGAAGAGATCTCTGCTCTGTGGCCATTCACATCTCATAGCCCATTAATTCTACCATGACACACGCAGTAAAAGCTCCGCTACAAGTGTGTCAATGGGGAAACAACAGCATGCATAAGGAATAAAGATGGCAGCTCTCTTGACACAGAGTTGGAATACCAACTACATAGTCAATCTCTCAGATAAGGAGTTTAGAGTAGTAATATGGGTGATGTTCATATAACTCAAAGAAAGAATAGATAAAGTTGAGAACAAAATCAGAAAACTACAAACTGAAATAACAGGACTGAAAAACTCAGTAGATGAAATTAAAAATTCAATGAAAAGCTACTCAAACAGAGTAACAGAAACCAAGGACAGATTCAGCGAGCACAAAGATGAGAAGAACACTATAATGCAGAAGAGATTGGAAAAGAAACTTAAAGCAAATGATAAGACAATGGAAAAATAACTCAAAGAATATAAACAGATGAAAACAGATGAAAAATTTGACAAATTCAACAGAAACAACATAAGAATCATTGAATCCCAGAGACCCAGAAAGAAAATCCTAGGAAGAATTAACAGTCAAGGGCATCATTACAGAAAAATTCCAAGAGCTAAAGTCAGCATGTAACCAAATCCTGCATGCCTGAAGAGTACCAGCTAAAAGAGATCTGAAGAAAAGCATCCAAAACACATCCTAATCACAATGACAAATCCCACAGATAGGGAAAGCATCAAGATCAAAAGGAGGGATTACATTCAAAGGAGAATTCTTTTTTTTTTTTTGGTTTTTGGACCACACCCAGTGACGCTCAGGGGTTACTCCTGGCTATTCGCTCAGAAGTCGTTCCTGGCAGGCACGGGGGACCATATGGGGAACCAGGGGATCAAACCGTGGTCTGTCCTAGGTTAGCGCAGGCAAGGCAGGCACCTTACCTCCAGAGCCACAGCCTGGCCCCTAAGGGAGAATTCTTAACATTTACAGTGGACCTATCATAAGAAACCCTCAAGACCCAAAGGCAGTAGTGGGATATAGTGACAAAACTCAACAAAATGAATGCTTCACCTAAAATACTGCACCCAGTCAGACTCACTTTCAGGTTTGAAGGAAGATTCACAGATAAACAGCAGCTCAGAAACTTTACTGACTCAAAACTAGCCTTGAAAAACACCTAAAATGTCTACTTTAAGACAAGACAAACCAGTAGACAACAAACTTAGATGCCACTAAATCTCATGACAATTATCTCTCTCAACATCAATTGACTAAATGCACCAGTTAAAAGATACAGAGTGGCAAAATGGATTAAAAACTGAAGCCAACATTTTGTTGCCAACAAGAGGCACATATAAATAGAACAAACATAGATTCAAAATAAAAGGCTAGAGGAAAATCATCCAAGCAAAAAACTCCCTTAAAAAAGCTGGAGTGGGCATATTAATATCAGATGACAGAAATGCTAGACTCAGAAAAGTTATAAGGTATATGGGGCCCAGGAGATAGCATGGAGGTAAGGTGTTTGCCTTTCATGCAAAAGGTCATCGGTTCGAATCCCGGTGCCCCATATGGTCCCCGGTGCCTGCCAGGAGCAATTTCTGAGCATGGAGCCAGGAGTAACCCCTGAACACTGCTGGGTGTGACCCAAAAACAAAAACAAAAAAAAGGCATAAGGAACAAAGATGGTCATTTCATACTAATCAAAGGATATGTACAGCAGGAAGAAATCAATCTCCTAAACATATACACAACTAATGAGGGATCAGCAAAAAACTTACTACAATTGTTGAAAAGCTTGAAAGAAGACATCAATAGCACACAACAATAGTAAGAGACTCAAGAGAAAACTGGATACACATTCTTTCCCAATGCACCTGAGTCATTTCCAAGGATAGAAATAGTACATATACACAATGGAATATTATACAACTGTCAGGGGAGATGATGTCATGAAACTTTCCTATACATAGATAGACATGGAAACTCTTATGCTGACTGAATAAGTGAGAGACTCACAGAATAATCTCACTTATCTATGGGTTTTAAGGAAAATAAAAGGCATTATTGTAACAATACCCAGTGATGTGGGCCAGAAGAACCAGATCACAATGTAAAGCTCATCTTGAGGAGAGGTGAGTGCAATTAGAATACTAACAACTACCAAGACTATGTTAATGAGTGAGAGAAGTAGAGTGCCAGTCTCAAATACAGGGAGGAGTGTGGGTGGAGAAAAATGGGATGCATTGGTGGTAGGAATGATGCACTGGTGAACAAGAGTGCTTGTTTTGTGACTGAAATCCAACTTTAGTCATGCTTGTAATCACTGTGTTTAAATAAGGATATTGAAAAAAATTTTAAAGGGTTCCCTTTAAATACATTATTCAGTATTTTCAATAAAATAAAAAAGGTGATGAAAGTTTTAGGAAAGACAAAGCATATGCTAGCTTGTTAGGCAATGATAATGAAAAAAAATCTCAATATGATTGCAAGATTATTTCCTTAGAAAGATTTTACATATATATAAACATTTAAGTGGTTTCTATAAACTCACAGAAGGCTGTATAGCTTAAGCATAACAGATGCAATCAGAAACTTTTTGACATAATCAATATATTACTTTACACTATAGTTCTTTCAGAATGTCAATGGTAAATTCAGTAACATATTAGTTAAACTGAATATTTAATTACCAAGGAAATAAGGTGTAAATTGAAATGAATGTTTAATCCTCAAGGTGATTTCTTTCTTAATCAGTTAAAGAATGGGTGAATAGCCGAAGCGATAGCACAGCAGTAAGACATTTGCCTTGCTTATAGACAATCCAGGATAAACCTCGTTCTATCCCTGGTTATAATATAGTCCTGTGAGTCAGGAACAATTTCTGAGTGCATAGCCAGGAGTAACCCCTGAGTGTCATAAGGTGTGACCCAAAAAGAGAAAAAAGAATGGGTGAATAATATAAATATAAACATGAATAGAAATGTAAAGCAAAAATTGAATTCTGACAAATGAGTCTTTATCATAGACATTCTTGGCTTTCTTTTAAACTAATTTAGGTTATTCATAAGAAAATAAATTATTTGCAAATGCTGTGACCTATTTAGCAGGTAATTTTCTACTCCTTAGAAAAGTTTTTATCACAGTAATTTGAACATTATAACCTTTGCAAAATAAGTTATAAATAATTGGTTTCTTATCCCTGTCTATGGCATTCTAAATATTAAGCACATTATTTTAGTAGAACTAGAATACTACTATTTACTCTGCTGGTGATAATTTTTTGATCCTTAAGTAAGCTAAGAAAATGTATGTAACCTAAGGCTCTATGGAAATGCAATGTATATCC
This sequence comes from Crocidura indochinensis, assembly GCA_004027635.1. NCBI lineage: Eukaryota > Metazoa > Chordata > Mammalia > Eulipotyphla > Soricidae > Crocidura > Crocidura indochinensis. Next base: position 9,929 of record PVKC010005310.1, on the reverse strand, counting down.
TATGTTAAAGGTGATTCATTCATGTGTATCATTGCACACTGTACGAAGTAGTAAAATTAATATTACATAATAATTGAGGTTTTAGTCATTAATAGAACACTAAATAATGAATATTGTAATTATTCTCTTATAGAAAGTAAACTGACATTAATGACAGTTAGTTGACAGCCAGCTTTTATCCTAAACAAAGACATTCCTTTAATTTTCTCTTTCCTTTTCTCCTATCCCTTTGATATGTAAAAGTCTCACTCCACCCTCCTATATCCAGTTGAATTTGTACTGAGAATAGAAAAAGGGGTCAGAGCAGTGGTGCAGCGGTAGGGCATTTGCCTTGCACGTGCTGACATAGGAAGGACCACTGTTTGGTCCCCCAGCATCCCCTAAGTCTTAAGTGATTTCTGAGACATAACCAGGAGTAACCCTTGAGTGTTACCGAGTGTGGCCCAAAAACATAAAAACAAACGAACAAACAAAAAAAACTGTGCTCTGTCACAGTTGTTGTAGTCAGTTTTCTGTAATTTGTGATCTTGATTTTGCATAGATTTTAAGATGAAGCCAAGGATATAGCCTCTCTGCTCAGTCAGACTTGTCAATCTCTAATTAGAGATCTTGGTTTTTGTTCAAATCATAGCCTGAAGCATAGGCTAGGCTCTTTCTTATTAAACCCAAGAAAAGTTCTGCCCAGTTGCAGTTGTCAAAGTTTGTCTTCTGTAATCAGTGGTCTTGATTTTTGCATATAACAAGGACTTAGTTTCTTCTGATTTCATTTTACTATTAGGTGGTGAGGTAGGGCAGCCTGCTCTTACATCTATCAGGGGTCTCAAACTCAATTTACCTGGGTGCCGCAGGAGGCAAAGTCAGGGTGATCCTTGAGTGCAAAGTCAGTAGTAAGCCTTGAACATTGGGGAGTATGACCCAAACAACTAAAACAAAACAAAACAAAACAAAACAAAAAAAAGATTCCTTTAGGGCAGGGCCACAAAATGTTGTACAGAGGGCCGTTTTCGGGTCGCAGGCTGCGAGTTTGAGACCCCTGAAAGTTGTTGCTGTTTTCTCGTCATTAGGATGTTGTATCAACATGGTGCAAGTGGATGCCAGCATGGTATTAGGTATTCTCCGGAGGGTGTTTGATTGCTGATGCTGTTGCAGGGAACTGTGTTGGTTCTTCGAGTGGGATCTGGGTTTTAGGGTTAGTGGGTTGCTGTCCAATCACATGGGGTCTAAGTCAAGTCTCCATAACAAATGTTCAGGGTGAAAGACACCCCTATATTATAAAATTTATGGGTTCTTATCCCTAGTAGATAGGAGCTTGATACATAAGATACATAAGATTTCCCTCTTTTTTAGTATGCCTATGCAAAAGGGAACAGTGTCATATAATATTGCTGGTGAGTGTGGGGTTTAGAATGACAGGCTATATATTCTTTGTGCCCTCATTTTGACCTGAGCATTTATTCCAAACCAAACTTTGTCTTCTAGAATTTCTTACCAAGCAGAACACAAACAAATGAAATTAAAATAAATAAATAAAAATAAATAAATAATTATATATAGAATTTTAACAAATGAGAAAATAAAAAAACTTAAAATTTTTAAGAAAAGAGGAGGTAAAAAGAGATGGTGGATGCTAGTTTTATACATTTGGAAATAAGTTATACACTAAGAAACATAACTATTGAGATATTAAACATACAAAGAAAATATAGATATCCCTATTAAGTCTTTTGAGATATTCTTGGGGGAGTATAAGATTCAGGCTCCATTTCCATCCCACACCATGGTCTTGTTGGGTTTGAGAAAAGGTTTGCAGCAATAAGGGATCTGGTAGTGTCCTTGAGCTGGGGCTCCTTCTGCGGCAGAATTCAGTAGCATGCAACAATCCACATTTAGGGTGTGTGTGTCAGAAGTACCACAGAGTGGTGGTTGCAGCCTTTTTCCAGCGTCTGAAATGTGGGACTGAGAGGCTGTCCTTTAGCTCTGGAAGCTGAGTGGTGGCTTATTGATGCTGACATTCAGTCTTGGTACCTAATGAGTTAACAATTGAGGTTAAAGAGGGCTAAATAGGGGCCCGGGAGATAGCATGGAGGTAAGGCATTTGCCTTTCATGCAAAAGGTCATTGGTTCGAATCCCGGTGCCCCATATGGTCCCCTGTGCCTGCCAGGAGCAATTTCTGAGCATGGAGCCAGGACTAACCCCTGAGCACTGCCGGGTGTGACCCAAAAACCAAAAATAAATAAATAAATAAATAAATAAAAATAAAAAAGAGGGCTAAATAGGGAGGGATAATTGATCAGAATTGGGGTACAAAAGTATAAAAGGAGTGCTGAAGGGGGAGGGGGATGAGAGGCTATATGCAATATAGGAGTGGATTGTTTACAGTGTAGATTGGGCAGACCAAGAGAAGTCAACTGCATACAAACTGACGCCCATTTATAGACAGACATTAGAGATTTTTTTCATAAGTTGTTGGAGACCTGACCTCATAGAATTGGTCTGGGAGCAAATCAGGGTTTTATTTGCTTAGCTAGATAAGGGTCCAAGACTTCTACCTGGCAACAGGCTTCCAGTCAAGGACACTGAGTCACTCTTCCACTGGGGTTATATAGATGTACAGCATCGATCTGGACCCACCCAGTTACTTTCCTATTGGCACCTGCTACATTTCAAAGAACGCTTCTTACATGACATTGGATCCCACTTAATGTTACAAGACTGACAACCTACTTTCATAGTAAAAGACATTGAAGTCCCTTTTTTCTATCTCCCATCCTTTAATCCACAAACATCTCAGTCATCTGGTCCTGACCAATGAGATTTTTCTTTGTCTTCAACTTTTATCTGAAGCCACATTCTCACAATCTAACAAACTAACAAAGGGAGTATAAGAAGCTAAAGAGCAGTGTTAAACAGTTTTAGTAAAAGCAGAATAAGTAAATAAAAGCCAGCTTTGTCATTTGCATTGCCTTGTGGTCTCTTTCTCTTATCACTGGGCTGTTAGCACAAACCCAACAATACAACTTAAAAAATTATTTTCTTTTCTCTTGATTCAAACAATTGCCTACTATAAATTAAGCTTTCTGTTTACATTCAATCTACAGCCTTAAAGGGCTAAATATGTTAAACCTTTGCAAAATTTTTATTCCTTCTTTCTTCAAGTGTGGTGTGAGTTTAAGATAAAGAAGAGAAATTAACCAATGAAGTTTACCATTCTTATTGTAACAGACTTGAAATTTATGACACATACTTGGCACCAGTAAGATTCTTGTGAGCTTTAAAGTACTCCTTTGTTGGGCTATACCATATTTTACCTAAAACAAAGTTTATCCCTAGTTTGTGTGTCTGTTTGTTTACAATTTTGTTTCACCCAAAACAAAAACTATTTATTTGTAAGTCTGAATGGGACAACCTCAGGATAGCTGCCCAATCTTGGAGTGGCCTCTATACTCATTAAAATCAGTAGTTCTGGAAGGCAGCAGGGGTTCCATACTAGATAGAAGATGGCCAGACTACATGTGTTTCACTATCAAGCCTGGTTTGGATTATTTCTACCCTGATTCAGATACACTCTCCTGGGCTTGGAGATATGGCGCTTGGGGAGATTTTACACTTCTTTATTTTATTCATTTATTTATTAATTAAATAATATTAAAATACCTATTATAAGGCTCTACACAAATATGTCATCTAATATGTACTAATTGAGCATATGCATAACAACATCTAAGATTTCTTATGAAATAATATTCACAGTTTTATATCTTAAGTTTCTTTACACAATTGGTATTTTTGCTTATTTCTAAATCTCAGCAAGTTAGTTTGCTGGTTTAGATAGTGAAATAGAATTGGCATTTTAGGCATTTTTAAAAATGCAATTTCTGGAGTTTTATGCCCCAGCAGTTTTAGTGTGAAATTAACTCAAGGTAGTTTTATAGCAATGAAAGATGTCTAAAAAACTCTGCTAATACTTAACCCATTATTCTTTTAGTTTCTACTTCAAAAAATTGAAAAATTAGAAACTATACCTAAACAATTAGCTCTCAAGTAGTATATGAAACTTTGGGGACATTCATTTTTTATTGTTTTTCTTGTTGAGTTTAGTTTGTTTTTTGAAACAAGGTATTTCTTATTTAAAGTTACTTAGAAATATCTGAAGGAAGAGAAAGAGAAATACATTTTCAAAATATAACATTGGCTTCTCCAGAGTGTAAAATTCAATTCTTTTAGAGTTTCAAGGAAAGAAACAGAGAGAAAAATTGGTATTCAATGGTGAACACAGGCTTGAAGTGCAAACCCATTCTTTAGTTTTTAGGTAAAATAATATCCATTTTATTATTTCACTATACAAACTACAGATGAATCAATATGTACCTGAGGCATCAGATTAATATTAGTGCCTTTTTTCATTATCTATGGTAGCCCTCCAGGAATGACTTCATAGAGATGCTCTTTTATTGTAGGTGAGAATAGAGAATTTATACAGTGGCCTGGTAATTTAAAAGTTTAAATTGGATGTTTGAAAAAGGGAAGTGAAGGAAGTGAAAGTTGTTACTGGTCACTAGACCATCAGGTGATACTTGTGTACATCCAGTGTTCATTGGCTTAGGGGAGAGCATGTTGTGGGCTCTGATTTCAGGAGGACAGCTCTGCTGATCTGATGAGAGCTCATTTTCCCCATTGAGGGTAAACTCTCCTGCACAGTTGCCTTTTTAGGGGAGAGACTTGCCCTGTTTTCCTAAGCCCAGCTACAAATGCCAACAAGATATCTAGTAATTCTAGATCTTGACTATCATAAATGACACACAGTAGTATAATTTCAAATAATAAACAAAATAGGTTTTTAATAGGGTAAAAAATTAAGTAGAAAAATTAAAACATTTCTTGCCTAATACAATGGTGAACTATTTTAAAAAGTCAAAATTGGTTTATACATTTTTATGTTCATCTTTTTTGTGTGTGTGTGTCCTGGCTCTATGCTCAGAAATCGCTCCTGGTGGGCTAGGGGGACCATATGGGCTGCCGGGATTCGAACCACTGTCCTTCCGCATGCAAGGCAAACGTTTTACCTCCATGCTATCTCCCTGGCCCCACATTTTTATCTTCTAATGATGATCTTATTTTAGAAACATTAACAAAGAATTACTAGTGTCAGGAATAAAATATTTTATTTAGTTATGTGATAATTTTATTACTGGTACTTTTCTTTCTCAGTGCAAAAACTACCTTTTAAATAACCTCATAGAAATATTAAAAAATCATTTACTTGCTATATCAGTACCTTCTTTAATGAGGAAGATGAAATCACATATATAATTTGTGAAATATCTTGTCTATTGTGATCTTTTTAATCTATATAAGCTCTGATAAATTTGTATCTCTGTAAATATGTATGTATTACATGTAAATTGTTATTTAGTCTATAATGAATGACTACATATATTTTAGGTCATGTTGAGTTATCTGACCACATAGAAATTCAGAGTCAGAAGTATTTGTAATAAAACACAGCTATTGTAATCTTATGTAACTAAACCAAGGAAAGAAACCTGTGCAGTGTACTCAGAAATAATTAAGATCAGAATTAGAAACATCAAAATCACCTCTTTTTGAACATCTCTAATTCTTTCCCACAATTTACTTTCTTTATCTGGATAGATAGTATAACAAATTAACTAAATTAGTTGTCTTCCAAGTATCATAGTATCTATATTTACATTGAATAAATAATTCAGAAATCTTATTGCCTAGAAAAATGGAAACTTTTAGTTATTCTTTTTTAAAATTAATTGTTATTCCAAAAAGAAAAAATAAACAAGCTTAGAATGATGATTAGACAGATTTCTATTACATCTTCACACATTAGGCAGTGAATACTGTTAAAATTACCAGACCAAGGTTTGAGTCTTATAAAAGAGTAATTAATACAGAAAGGGCAATAATCTCCTATGATTATGATTTCCTGTATTCTAAAAGAGAAGATTTTTGTGGATTTTATGAAACACAGATGGCCACTCAAGTCTGATAATTAATAGATTTTCAATACTTTTATCAGGGAAATAGTTATAGAAAAGAGAGAATATAGAAAAATAGATTTCAAAGGTGTGATTCATGGTAAGTGGATATACAGATGCTTTTTCTATCATTTGTCATAATAGTATCTCCTTAAGCATACACCTTTATAAACATTATTGATGAGGATAACCAAAAATTTTCTAGGTGATTAGCAGTGCAATCAGCAAACTAAATTAGATGGACCTCCTAAAAAAAAAAGACAGCATGCATATTCATATGAAAGTAATTAATGCAAGGAATTAATGACATTTCAAACAGGGAGAATTAATTAGAAGTATAATTAAAAATATAATCTTATTAACTTTGATTAATTTCACAATAATTTAAAAAACAAGAGTGCAGCAGGACATGAAAACGGTAAAAAAAAGGACAATGTACCTAAAAAAAATACAAAGACAGTTATAAAATTGTCTAATCCAAAAATTGGCAAACAATTTTACAATTATATAAAGTTTTATTAAAAAAAGAAAAGAAAGAAAAAAAGAAGTTTAGTATTTCAATGATATAACTTAATTGTTAAATACTTTTACATACCTCTTCTGCTTATTTTACTTCACAGTACTTGTCATTACTAGAATATCTTTTTAAATAATTGTGCTTCCTTTGGGAGGGGATTTTTTGAACTATGTTTACTCTTGGCTCTGGACTCATAAATCATTCCAATTGGGTTTATTGAACATATTGTTTGTCAGAAATTGAGTCTGAGTTGATCACATGCAAATAAAGCTTCCTGCATGCTGTACTATCTCTCCAGATCCAATTGGTTTTTTATTATCTCATTCCAAATGCCAGAATTTATATTCAAAAAGAACAAAATGTTCTCTTTAGTTTCCTGATTATAAGCAAAATATAGAGCACAGAGTATATAGATCTACAACCTTTATAAGCATTTTAGGTTATCTTATTCATTTTCAGTATCAGAATTTGGTCCTGTTCCATTCAGAGTGCCACTAAAGTCATCAATTTTGTATAATAAACATCACAAAATACAATTTAATCTCATTCCCATTCTGTACACCTTCATGAGATTCCTCAATAGTTTTCATGCCCAAATTTGTGTAATCCATAAGAGAGAATACCAATTAACAAACTTTTCCTTATTTTGATTGAAATGAAACTAAATTACTTATTTAATCTTTTAGTAGCATGTGTGAGAAATTAAGCAATTTTTTTCTACTTTGACCAAGAGTTCTGGTTATATTTATTTTGTTTCTGTGTCTCACTATTATTTCTTCTCACTTCACTTCTTCTTCCTGACATTATAATTTCCTGTAAAATTACCAGCACATCAGTTCTTGTCTCAGGTTCTGATTTCTGAAGAACCTAGGTTAGAACGCTAGTTGCAAAATAAATAATAATTTATTAAATAAATATATTTAAATTATAATATAAAAAGAAATTTTATTTACATCAATATTAGCATATTCAAGAGTCAGATATGCCAATCTGAAAGAAATAGAAAACATGTATACATGGGTCAACTTGTTACAAGAAAACTGGTGTAGATATGTTAGTTATTTGCATCTTCTTCTTGGATATCAAGGTGAAAAAAAAGCATTAGACTTAGTCTATGATTTCTGAGAACCCTATATATTTTTAAGCAGTATCTAATTTTTAACCACCAATAACAATGAATTTACAATAGTCTTTATCTGCTTGTTTAAAATAATGCTCAAAATTCAATACATGTTCTTATTGACTTATGGTTTAACTAAATTATCTAGTATCATTAAATATTTTAATTTTATCTTTAAATGTGCTTGGAAAAGTCTTTAAAATATTAGAGTAATTTTACAGACATTCTACTGAGGTATCTTTATGTTTATGTAAGACAAATAACCTATTTTCTGAAAAAATTAAATTTGATATGTGCTGCAAAACCAATAAACATTTAAATTTAATATATTTTTAACCATATACATGGTAAGTAGTAGAATGATCCATAGAAGTAATACCAGTCTCATAGAAATAATTAGAATATTTAATTCTATGATAAGTCTATACATATAATAAAATTAATGTCCAATAAAATAAATAATTTTTATGTTATGTTTGTATAAAAATGCAAATAAAGGTTTTTGCAATTATGTATATGCAAATATATTTTGTATTATGATTATGATTTTCAAAGTTCAGATTAACAAAAAATTGGCCAAGGTTACTATTACATTTGTATTAAAATTTTACTTTATTTCTTACACAATATATTTATTTCAACACCTTGGTAACAAAATTGTTCCTGATTGAGCTTCAGCTATAAAATATACACCACCATACTGTCCCCAACATCCCCAGTTTCCCTTCCTCTTTTACTCACTCCCACCTTCTTCTTTGAAGGAATTTTTATCTCTCTTTTTTGGCACGGTGGTTTGATTTGCTGATGCATGTATGGATATAGAAACTTATACAGAGTGAAAAATGTCAGATGGAGAGAAGAAACACATAGAATAATCTCATTTAATTGTGGGATATAAGAAATATATATAATACTATGGTAATAAAATCTGGAGACGATAGAGAGGAGGACCAGGAGTACCAGTTCATGGTAGGAAGCTTGCCACTTAGAATGGTGAATATATTAAAATTTTTTAACACTCAAATATATGAGTGATTGAAAATATGAGTGTGACTGGAAAGAAAAAAATATTACATTAAATTTAACAAAACATGCTTTAGAAATATGGTAACCTTCTAGAAATATTATAATTTTCTTTGTTAATTTTATTTCTTGCATAAGCTTAGTATTTAAAAAACTGTAAAGAAGGGGGCCGGGCAGTGGTGCTGGAGGTAAGGTGCCTGAGCTAACCTAGGACGGACCGCGGTTCAATCCCCCAGTTCCCCATATGGTCCCCCGTGACTGCCAGGAGCAACTTCTGAGCGAATAGCCAGGAGTAACCCCTGAGCATCACCGGGTGTGGCCAAAAACAAAAACAAAACAAAAAAAACTGTAAAGAATAAATATTTATCTTTATGTTTCTTTTAAAATATTGTAAGTTTAATATATTATTTAATAGCTTCACTGGATGGGGAGTTTTTCTGTTGACACACAAACTTATTTTTAAATTTAATAAACTAAATTTGACTAGTTAATCTCAAATTTGAGGAATTATATAATATTTGTCATTCTATTCTGGTCTATATAAATATAATCTTCATGTTTCTCTATATTGTTTAAGAATTTTCTCCCCCTTTAGAGACCAATAATATTACATTTATAGCATATATTACATAATATTACATTATAACATACTGTACATGGATATTTTCTGTATCCACAGACACATAGCTTGTCTCTATACTTTAGCTATGTGAATAACATTACAATAAGTACTTAAGTGTGAATATCTCTTTGTTGTTCTGATTTATGCTATCTCTCTTCATAAGTGCATATGCTATCATTATTTAGATACCCATCTCTTATCAATGTCAATGAATAGGTGCCCCGTTCACCTAAAGCAAAGCATGAACTTTTCTTTGCTAGAAAGACTGCCTCTGATCAAATATGTGAATATCTTAAACTCAATAAAATCCCTGATGAGAACACTGGAAAGATAACAGTCTGGATACCTGGACATAAAGGATAAAATGTGTAGTTCAGAAAGAGGAATACCATAAATTTAATCAAAATTATATTTTTCGATGTTTTTTCTTTCAAAATCCTAATATGCCTAATTAATTTTAATGGTACTTAAAAGGTAAATGCGTTCTAGATTTAAGTAAGAAAAGTCTTGTTTATTTAATAATAAGCGACAAATATAAGTAAGTGTAATTATTTATTCATTTATCATTTTTAGAGAACAAAAGTCATGCTAAAAAGTTTAAACAGTGGGGCTGGGCGGTGGCGCTAGAGGTAAGGTGC
>PVKC010005309.1:0-33453 GCA_004027635.1 Crocidura indochinensis | reverse complement strand
AGGAAGGAAGGAAGGAAGGAAGGAAGGAAGGGAGGGAGGGAGGAAGGGAGGAAGGGAGGGAGGGAGGGAGGGAGGGAGGGAGGAAGGAAGGAAGGAAGGAAGGAGGCCATAGATAAGAGTTGTATTAGGGGCCGGAGAGATAGCATGGAGGTAGGACGTTTGCCTTGCATGCAGGACAGTGGTTCAAATCCTGGAATCCCATATGGTCCCCCGAACCTGTCAGGAGCGATTTCTGAGCGTAGAGCCAGTAGGAACCCCTGAGTGTCGCCGAGTGTGAGCCTCCTCCGCAAAAAAAAAAAAAAATGTTGTAAGTATTAGTAGATAAATCCACCATCATTGACAGATGAAGATTTTGCTTTCACTAAATCTCCATCCCTATCTCTCCTTCTATTGGCCAAGGTAACCAGATGTTAGAGTCATCTTAGCTGTAAGTTCAACTTAGAATTTTGGAAAAGTTAATTATTTAAAGACACTTGATAATCTAGTACATCATTTATTCTTAAGCTCTAACACCCAAGACTGAAGGTTATACATTCAGAATGTGGAATAAGTATAAAATTTCACATACAGAAGCCCTTCTGATACCCATGACTTTTATTCTTAAGGAGAAACTTTGATAGACTTATTAGACAGAAATATTTAGTATCATTTTGCCTTATATTTTGCTCCTGCTGCATTTGCTCTCATACTGAAAAAACCACCATGAATTTTGAAGCCATTAGGTATTTATTTTCAAAGTAGCCAAATAGATGATATTCATCATTGCAGAAGAATCCATTGGACAGCTAAATGAGTTGCTTTAAAGTGTGTTGATCTAAATTAATACCTGTGATCATGATGAAGCAAATAAGAATAAATGGATCAAGTTACTTAGAAGTATGAATAAATATTAAAGAGAAATGAGGATCATTTGTAAGTAATGCCCAGGTTATTTGGTTGTTACTTTGACAGGCAAATTTAATTTTCTGGGAAACTATTATGAACAATGAGTTGATTAGCAAAAACTACAGGCAGTTTATAAGTAAATTATAGCTGGTATTTTGCCCATTCCATTTCCTGTATGATAAAATTGGCATCTTCCTTGCTGAACATTGCAGAGCTCAGATCTGATAGAACAGATTTCATGTTTACATCTTCCTTGCAAACTGTTTAATGACACTTGGAACATCATAGATCTTGGTATAATTTTAGACTAAAGGACATTATTTTAAAACCCTCAAAGGACACTACTCTCTTTACAGGAAGTCTGAATTTGTTTTTGAGCTTAATGTCCTGCTTTGGACTAAAGCTTCAGGAATACAAGGCCTGCTGAGTGACCAACCCTTGTGCCTTGTATAGATGGCCAGGCTCTTTCTGAGCCTCATGCTCCTCAATTTCAGTGATCACTATGTCTATTACTAACTGTGTTCTAACTTTCTGTCGACACATTTTTATTTATACTCGTAAGTTATTTAAGATAAATAGATTAAAACAAACACACATGGGTTTATCAAACTTCCAAAGAAAAGTTCTTTTTTGGGTTTTTGGTTTTGGTTTTTGGGCCACCCCCAGTGACGCTCAGGGGTTACTTCTGGCTCTGTACCTATAAATCACCCCTTGCAGGCTCAAGGGAATGCTATATGGGAATGCCAGAGATCCAACCCAGGTCAGCTGCATACAAGGCAAACACCACACCTGCTGTGCTACCTCTCCAGCCCCCAGGAAAAGTCTTTGAATGTTGACTAGAATGTATACCTGATGATGCTATACCCCCATGGAATATTCATATGTTCCTCAGCCATATCCTGGCATAAGGAAATATGCCATAATAAAACATAAAGGTTAGTGAAAAAAGAGGTGCCTCTTATGCGTTAAAGTCCTGAGGAATCTTTGTTAAAACGGAGGAAGCTAACACATCAAATCTGGTGTAATGAAGCATAAGCTTTGTATGTGTGTGACATTCCGAGTCCTATATTTGGCCAAGCAACACCCCTCAGGCTGCTGGGTATGAGTCCCATGACAATAGCAACAATAAATGGACCATGAATAGTAACAATAAAAGGACCATGGGCTTACTGCTAATCATTATATTAGTTTCAAACCCGATATAAATGAACTCATTTACCCAAATACCAAATTTCTGACTAAGTGATAGTAATACCAAACGGAGTGATTCCTGAACACAGAACCAAGAATAAAATAAAACAAGCCAAAAAACAACCAAACAAGCAAACAAAACTCAATAGCCTTCTGTCTATTGAAGATCACATTAGGATATAACAACTTATACTGATATTTCAACAGTTTCCCCAAAACATCTTCATTAAAGTAATGCACTTTATTTCATCTGTCCTTACACTATTATTTACTGAGTCTGATTTAACCCAGAGTTATCAATTTAACATAAAGCATAATCCAAATTTTTATGAACTATGTTACAGTGTCCCCAGTTCAAGGTATATTAATAATGTTCTAGGAGTTTAGTAAAAGGGAACAATTAGAAATATACACAAAAATTCAATGGAGGGGCCCGGGAGATAGCATGGAGGTAAGGCGTTTGCCTTTCATGCATAAAGTCATCGGTTCGAATTCCGGTGCCCCATATGGTCCCCCGTTTCTGCCAGGAGAATTTCTGAGCATGGAGCCAGGAGTAACCCCTGAGAGCTGCCAGGTGTGACCCAAAAACAAAAACAAAACAAAACAAAACAAAAATTCAATGGAAGTGATTTAAAAACTGCATATGAGTACCTAATAAAAAGATAAAAATTTATATAATTGTTATTACTAATAGGTAACATAGTTTCTATAATATTAGATACTATTTACAGCATCCTTTAAGAAGTAGTAGATACTAATTCTCTTTAAAACTTTCATTAAAATGATTACTTTTTTTACATTTTGATTCTATAAGAGATAAGCTACAGATGTGTGTATCACTTGTTTAGAAGAACAGAAGTCCACCTATGGTGGGAAAATGTTAGAGTCTCGACAGAAAACAGATGGCACACACAAATGAAGATAATTCTAGATGGCATCTTAATAAAGGGACTAAAGACAAAGGAGCCTGTGAAATAGATTGCAGGAGCTAACAGAAGCCCAGATATCCCCCACTCCCTTGCTCCCTACAGGAAAAAGAAGTTTCATAGAGCTGGGAATGAGCCAGAGTTCAGTGGGACAGTGGCCTGCTGACCTCTTTTCAAGGCACACAGAAGAAATGGGTTAACCTCACAGAAGGGAACCGTGTCAATCATTTCTCTGGTCTCTCTCTCCTGGGCCTCTGTAGTCTACTCCTGGAGTGCCCCATTCAAACAACCAAACTGGGCCAGCAGTCATGAAATTCCATTGCTATAACCCAAATAAGTCAACCTTGGAGGCTGAGAGAAGAGTAGAAAAGGTTGAGTGTAGAATGGGTGTCAAAGGAATTTATCTGGCACCTTCTAGGTTGAAGTGTGTCCCACTGTAAGACTATTTGATGTCCTAACTCTGGTAGCTGTGAATTAGATGTAACCAACTTAAGATGAGTCATACTAGATCATGGTGGTTTTATAATCAGTGACTTCTATGATATAGAAATAGAGGAATATTTGGGCACAAAAACCAAAGAGCTCTGTGATGATGAGGACAAAGATTGAAGTGATGTAATTGTAACCCCAGGAGCATCAAGGATCACTGCAACCACCAGCACCAATAAAGAGGCAAGGAAGGATTTCTCCCCAGAGCCTTTAGAAATTGGATTCCAGAGCTTAGGATGGATTATCTGTGATTTTAATCAGCACAGCTAGTGGTGATTTGTTCAGATGGCCCTAGGAGACTCATACACATAAAGCAGTTACAGTGTTCAGTGTCTTCATAACACAATTCAGTCGAATTCTCCTTCATTGAATTCTTTTAATTAGGTAATCAGTCCTTCTTATCATCTCTACCTGGATGGTTGAGAACATATGGACCATCCAGCCTTCTTATTTCCATAGAATTTCTTTTCTAGAGCCTGTCTTCCAAAAACCTGGTGGTTGATGTTTCTGTATGTCTTCACTTCAGAATCTGCCTCTCCACCAGACACCTTATCCTATTAATTCTTCAGAATCTGTTCTTTGCTGGATCCCAACACCTGAACTTTTGAAAGAAAAAAAGACATGATGCAAAGTTTGCTAACTGAAAGAATGGGGTAAATAAGAAGGAAAGCACTAAGTGATTTCTTCTTTTGCTTCCCTACAACATTTCACTTTAATTTGGCATCAACATCAATAAGCAGAAACTTCTGCTTCAGGTCAAATTGAAGTAGCAGAATATAGGTTTGCCCTTCCTTTTCCCTACAAAGCTAATAAAGTGGGGAAAATATTAGCAGGGATGGTTTTCAGGCTTTAATATAGACAACGGAGGGTATTATTCCCTAGAGAGAAGAAATATGATTGCCCAAGTTTACTTTCTGAGGTAAGTTTTCAGATTCCAGCACGGAGAAAGTAAACACAGCAACAGAGTCAAGAAGGTAGAGTTGGGAGTTGAGATCAGCCATAGTGTTTATAAGGATCCGTGTTAGAAAGGGAAAGGCTGCTCAGAGAAAGACTGTGGAGCTCGAGAGGGACCCTCCCAGGCTCTGGTTTAATGATCAAATCAGTCACTGGAACAAATAAACTTAGCAATGTTCCTATATTCAAGATCAGTATATCTTGATCACTGTGTATAAATTATAAACGAAGTCAACACTTACGATTGGAAATTTAAAAATCATAAAATGAAGTAAAATGTTAAGGCATGTACTAGCTTAACACTGGAAACTATTGAAAAAAATTGCAGGGTACAGAGCAATAGCACAGTGGTAAGGAGTTGCCTTGTTCCAGGCTTGTGTTATAAAGTCAACATGGTTATCATTTCACTCAAAATTTATCCACAGGTTCTATGAAATTCCAGTCAAAACAAAGTAGGCCCTTATGAATGTAGAAATTGATTCAAATTTGGAAAATATGGGCCCGGTAGATAGCATGGAGGTAAGGCGTTTGCCTTTCAAGCAAAAGGTCATCGGTTCAAATCCCGGTGCCCCATATGGTTCCCCATGCCTGCCAGGAGCAATTTCTGAGCATGGAGCCAGGAGTAACCCCTGAGCACTGCTGGGTGTGACCCAAAAACCACACACACACACACACAAAAAAAAACAAATTTGGAAAAAATATGACTTAAAATGCTTCAAAATATCTCAACAAGTTGTAGAACATAACGACTTGATTTTCAGACTTTTCTTTCTTATTTGGGGGGAGGGTTGGGCCACACCCAGCAGCACTCAGGAGTTACTCCTGGCTCTGTGCTCAGAAATCGTCCCTGGCTCGAGGTTGGGGGGAACCATATGGGATGTCAAGTATAGGACCCATGTCCATCCTGGTCAGCCATGTGCAAGGCAAACATTCTACCACTGTGCTACCACTCCAGCCCCATGATTTTCGGACTTTTTTTTTTTTTGCCCCCAATTTCCAATACAGACCAGGCATTTTCGGACTTTTCTAACACCAAAATGACCAGAATAGCAATGTGGCATCGTAATGATAGAGAAATGAAAAACAACAACAACAACAACAAAAATTCCACTGAGGACCTGGGAGATAGTCTATTGGCTAGGGTATAAGCCAGGTGTAGTTCCTGATATCATATGATCTCAGGAGAATGTTGGGGTGCAATCTTGGGATCCTCAGCACTGACTGGAGTGGCTCAAGAATCCCTGGCACCAGTGGGCCTCATCCTTGACATTGAACTGTCAGCTTAGTTGGTAAAGATTCACCAGTTAAACTCTGCTGTCTCCTAAGCATCTCTTGGGAATATACCCCACCACCTGTGCCAATAAAAGAAAAAATAATTCTGCTAAAGAGAGTAAAGCCATTTGATTGTTTTAGTCAAGGTACAAAGGAACCCAATAAAGTTTTCTCCATATATGATATGAGAAAAATGGGGTATACAAAGGAAAAATAAACCCTTGGCATCTACTTCATCCTCCCTAAGGTATTTTTATGAGATAGATTTAAAAATAAAAGCTAAATCTATAAAAAAAAAAGCATCTAGAAATAAACATAGGTCAATCTCTTCACCACTTTGGAAAAGATATCAAAAACTCTCCATATAAAGTAAGGCATTGACAACATTATCTTGATTCAAATGTAAAAATTTTGCTTATGAAAGAGGACAGGCTTTGGTAAGTTAAAATAAAACTATATTCTCAATATGTAATAATATCTACACCATGATTATAAAAAGACAAAAATCTAAATTAAAATTGGAAAATTTTAAAGAAAACATACATATCAAAGAAATAAAAGAATTATTAAAGAAATATTAAAACAGATTAGAGAAAACATACACACTCCCTTGAAGGTATATAAAAGTCTCTACCATCTTTGGTCATCCACAATGAGATATTTAAATATATTGAAATGAATAAACTTAGGAAGATTGATGATACAGTGTTGGTGGAGAATATAGGGAAATTAGATCTTATTGTGCATTGCTGATAAAGACACATATTGATTTGAGGGGAGTCACACCCCATTATTCTCAGACTGTTCCTAAATATCCTCAGGAGATCATAGGTAGTGCCAGAAAGTTGAACCATTGTCAACAGGATGCAAGTATATCTCCTGAAAATATCTCCAGTGCCAATAGATATGTGTGTTAAAGAGTTTACATTGCAAATTGATTGCCACCTAATGGTGAGATAAAACCAGAAGATGCTCCATGTCACCCAGATTTTGACATAGGATCTCTACAGAGACCAGGATCTCTAACTACAAAGGCCTAATAGCAACAACTGTGATTGTGAAAAGCTTTTACTGGGACCACAAAGAAAGACTTCAGGGTTGGGCAACCTAGTATTTCTGGAGCCTGGAGTTGGTTTTATGCCAGAATACTTCATGGGCAAGGTCTCCCTGTTTTTAGGCCAAAGGATTTTCCTTTCTAATTTTCCCATATTTTGATGTGTCTATGCAAAAACAACTGCCACACACATATTTTTATTGTGTTTTTTTTATTTATTTATGAGTCACATCCTGCAGTGCTCAGGGGTTACACCTGGATCTACACTCAGAACTTACTCCTGGTAGGCTCGGAGGACCATATGGGATGCCAGGATTCGAACCACTTTCCTTCTGCATGTGAGGCAAACGCCTTACCTCCATGCTATCTCTCCAGCTCCTGTATTTTTTTATTTTGTATTTTTAATAAAAAAGTGCTTACTAAACTTCTACTGCTGTAGTAATGATGTTATTGGAGATACAGTGATTTTCACAAATACACTTGTTACTGAACTTTTTCTTCTTTCATTTTTTCTTCTCTTCTATTTTCTTTGTTTTTTCTATATGTTTTCTTTCTATTTTTTAAATAATTTTGCTTTCTGTCATCTTGAAACAAATGTGTTATCAGTGTGTCAACTATGTGATGCATTTTCTTTAAATAAAAATACTTAAAAAAAGTTTACATTGCAAATTGAAACATACATCTATTCAATTACCCAATAAGTTCATTTGTATTTAATCAGGAATAATAAAATGAATGTCTATAGTAAACACTTTTACATGAAGTCAATGACAACTTTATTCATTATATTCTTACAAATGTGATCTTGATATCAATAGAAAGGATAAATAAATTGTGATACAGTCATACCATAAAATACAGCCCATCAATAAATAGGAATGCAATGTCAATACCTGCAGTCATGATTGAAACAAAATTATTAAGCAAAACAAAGGCAAAATCAACTGGAAAAAAAGACAGAATATTTAATAATTCAATTATTGTGCAATTAAAAGGACAACTTTAATTTATGGAGTAGAAATTAGAATAGTGGCTGCCTATGGGTGGAGGTGAAACTTGATAGGAAAGGTACAATAAGTAAATTTTCTGATTTTAGGGGAATTTTTAGCAGTGCTTAGAATTAAATTTCTGGCCTCTCACATGGGAGGTAGGTTCTATACCCCATACAATGATATCTCTGGCCCTAGGTAAATTTCTAGGGTCATGAAAATGTGGTGGTCCCAGCAACACATATATTTATCAAACCATGATGCATTTTACTTTTAAGATCTGTAAATAGAAATTTTACTGAAAACAAAAACAAACCTCAGGCAAAACTCTAGGAAACCAGAGAAATGTTTTAATTATCCAAAACAAGTTTAAGAAAATAAAGTAATTCTTAAGTTAAAATAGGGGTGCCTTTAACTATGACTTAGAAACCAATCTTCCATACATTTCATTTCTAATAATATCCAATGGTTCAGATTTAATGTTTCACCTGTATAAGAGTTTAGTCATGAAATGACAGAGAATTAATAAGGAATATAATGTTTTTCTTATTTACAATGTTTTCTCTTATATGAAGGTTCTCACAACAGCAGGAAGAATCTGCAAATCCATGTGGCTATTTTCAGGTCTTGAGTAACTGCAAAGATTGCTGTTTGCACCCTTAGAATTTAGGAATATGGAAGCCAGCTGAGTGCTTAGATGAACTCCATAGAGATAATAGTCATAAAGCATGCAGATTTCCTTATGGCCATCATTAGTTTGTGAAACACAGCTATCCCTTTTCTGCAGTTTATCCTTCTCCACAGACTTCTGCCTAAAGAAAACCCGTATCAGCTGAGTTTCCAATGTTTGCTCTATGCAAAAAAGAAAATGTAAAGAAGCAATTTGACATAGAGAAAAAAAGTCATGCAGAAAACCACAGGGCTCATACTGTTTACCTTCTCTCTTTTTTTTTAATTATCCATTTACTCTGAACTCATATTTTACTCAAGTGCCCAGCTGTTGTGGGCTTCAAATTCACCTATCCATACTAAACAACACATTTCTGATTGTATGCAATTGATATCTTCAGCTACTGAAGAAATTTAGCAACATTTACAGAATAGCACTGTTATAGAAAGGACACCACTACCTGTGGTTTTTATCTCTCTTTTCCTACTTTTTTAATACTTTTAAATAATTTTAATACTTATCTACAGGACCTGCAGGAAATTTTCATTGTATGAACTCTTCATGTCTCCACAAGAACCATAATTTCAATGAGTGAAAGGATTGGATAATATTTTTGTGTAAAGCCATTTGGGAAAGAGGAACTTTGGAAAACTATTTTGTTTATTCCTAGTAGAATGACAATACAAGGAGCAAATTGTGAATACATAAGTATAATGAAACACATACTGACTGGAAAACTCTATACAAAAAGGTTTTTGATGGACCTTTATTGGGGGGAAAAAACAGGTTTATCACTTTCTAAGACATAATGATTTCACTAGCTAATTCTCAATTTCTTCAAATTGTAATTAGAGTAATCATTTGGCAACGGAAACATCCCAAGCTTCCTTTTAATTCAATTCTGTGAATTTTATCCCATACCCATGTTAGCTCTGGACTTGAGATCTGTCTCACAAAGACCTCAAGGAGATGAACCAGTAATGCAAAAAGCCAAAGCATACTGGGACCGCTTCTCTCACAGGGGCAACCCTGGCCCAACTTTCCTTACTCTGATACCCAGTTTAGAGAATTTTAAAATGGACTAGTTGGCCATCATGAGGATTGGTTACACATTACATCATTGCTTATAGGGTGCTAGGTGATTTGTCGACCTAATAAGGACTATTATGAAGAATGACCTAGGAGTAAGGGTAGGAATATGCATACCCACTATATAGATTTATCGCCTGCATTTCATTTGCGTGCCCACAGATTCCCCAGGCTCAACCCTTAGTTTATTGATGATTTACTTAAACTATCTGACCTTGGGGCCAGAGAGATACCACAAGGTAAGACATTTGCCTTGCATACAGAAAGTCGGTGGTTTGAATCCCAGCATCCCATATGGTCCCCAGAGCCTGCCAGGAGTGATTTCTGGGCATAGAGCCAGGAGTGACCCCTTAGTGCTGCCGGGTGTGATCCAAAAGCCAAAAAAAAAAGAGCAAAAAATTATCTGACCTTCCTGATATTTCTTGGAATGTACCCTTTAGAGCCCTCCTTCTTTAGTTTATGGCCATAGAGGTATTTCTCAGAATGCACCCTTTATATACCAGGAGCTAGTCATTTTCTCAAGGCCCAATCCTCCCCCCTTTTTTGGGGGGCAGGCACACCTTGTGACAGGCAGGAGTTACTCCTGGCTGTGTGCTCAGAAATCACTCCTGGCTTGGGGGACCTTATGGGAAGCTAGAGGATCTAACCACGGTTAGTACTAGGTCAGCCACATGCAAGGCAAAAGACCTACCACTGCACCACCGCTCTGGCCCCGCCAATTCCCCTTTAAGGCTGAGCCTGTCAGAACAGCCCTCTCATATCTAAGCGAAACAGCACTTAATTCTAAACTTACATTCTAATGTTCCCTTCTAATACCCAAATTATTCATCTGATCACTTAAAAATCTTGGAGTAGTTTTGTTTTTGGTTTTTTTTTTTGGTTTTTGGGTCACACCCGGCAGTGCTCAGGGGTTACTCCTGGCTCCATGCTTAGAAATTGCTCCTGGCAGGTACGGGGGACCATATGGGGCACCGGGATTCGAACCGATGACCTTTTGCATGAAAGGCAAACGCCTTACCTCCATGCTATCTCCCGGACCCCTGGAGTAGTATTTTTTCATGTTAAAATCTTTCCTCTAAAATTGTAGAGTTTCGGGCCCAGAGTGGTGGCACAGTAGTAGGGCTGACCTAGGACGAATCATGGTTCAATATTCCAGCGTCCCATATGGTCCAAGCTGGGACCTTCAAGCCGGAGTGATTTCTGAGCACTTAGCCAGGAGTAACCTCTGAGCATCACCAGATGTGACCCCCAAACCAAAATAAATAAATAAATAAGTAAAATAAAATTGAAATTGTAGTTTCTGCTACATTTCTTCTTTCATTGACTAGTTTTACTAGTGTTTTTCTCTGGTACCTTTGTTAACAGTGCCAGTCAGAAAGTTGTAAGAACAGCAAAAAGTCCTGTCTTATGGAGTATAAAAATTTGGTGCAAGGATACAGAAGTATAGTTATGATATTCAAATGATGATTATATTAATAAAGGGGAAGTTAAGAAGAAGCATCTCCCTAATGTACTTGATCCACTGTGGAATAATTGAGAAATTGCTGTGTCCCATTATTTTCCAACCTTGCCAGAGAAGAGCTATTTTCCCCGTAAGTCATAAGCCTATATCTACTTCCTACTGTTTTGCTTGATGAATCTTTCTCCCAAGTGCATAGATCTTTCAGCATGCCTGTGACCTAGAGCAGTAACTGAGTTCTTAGATTTTTTTTTCTTTAAAATGTTTCTGTATCTTTAAAGTTTCCATAATGAAGTCTGTGATTGAGTGTTTGGTGCTGATACCAATGGCCATCCCCTTGGAAACTTAAGAAGTTCCTTTTCTAGACAAGGATGTAAATTGTAGAGAAAAATGCCTTGATTCAATTTTCAGTCATCGATTGACAATTCCTTAATTGATCATCAACTGCAGAGTACTTACTTCATGGGGTGATAATAATGGATATGCAAAACACTTAGAAGGGCACCTGAAAACTTGTTTTTCATGCAAAAAAATATTGAAAAGGCTCATTTGGGGTCTTTCATTCAACAGGATTTCCCAACTAGATCAGATTAAAGATTATGTTCAAACTTCATCCAGTCAAACAGGTGAATGTTATTTTGTTAAATACCTGAAGTGATATTAGTTTACTAGTTTTTCCTGTGAGTTACAGAACTAAGAGGTGCCGAGTCTCCTTTTTAATTTCAAACTTTAGTTATTGATTGATTGGTGATTGGTTTTTTGGGCCACACCTGGCCATGTTCAGAGGTCACTCCTGGCTCTTTACTCAGAAATCGCCTCTGTGTAGTTATTTCTCTAACTGCACTCACCACTTTTTGTGGTGAGCTTCATATAGTGAGCTGATCCTTCTGGCCCTCATCTCTATTGTCTCTGGGGTTTATTCAACTGTCATTACAATCTTAATGAGTGAGAGAAGTTGAATGCCTGCCTGGAATACAGGCAGGTGTTGGGAAGTGGGGGGCACAGGGAGGGGGGAATTGGGGATAGGAATGTTGCACTGGTGAAGGGGGGATAGGGGAGTGTTCTGTTTATGACTGAAACCCAACTACAATCATGCTTGGAGTCATGGTGCTTATATATTTTATTAAAAAAATAAAAATAAAATAAATAAAAGTTAAAAACCCATAAACATTAAAAAACAAATAAATAAAAATAAAATTCTAAAATTCTAAATTCTAAAATGTTAAATTCTATTCTAAAATTCTAAGTTCTAAATTCTAAAATTCTGAATTCTATTCTAAAATTCTTAAATTCTAAAATTCTAAATTTTTAAAATTCTTAATTCTATTCTAAAAGTATTAAATTCTAAATTCTAAATTTGTAAAATATAAATTCTATTCTAACATTCTAAAATTCTAATTTCTAAAATTCTAAATTTCTAAAATTTTTAATTCTATTCTAAAATTCCAATTTCTAAAAATTCTAAAATTCTAAATTCTATTCTAAAATTCTAAAAAAAATGAAAAGAAAAGAAATTGCTTCTGGCAAGCTGAGAAACTATATGGAATGCCAGAAATCAAACAGGTCCCTCCTTGTTCAGTCCCATGTAAGGCAAAAGCCCTACCACCATGCTCTCTCTCCAGTCTCCTAATTTGAAAATGATTTTGAAAAATTAATTAAGTTCTGATGTACCAAAAGGGT
Organism: Crocidura indochinensis; assembly: GCA_004027635.1. Taxonomy (NCBI): domain Eukaryota; kingdom Metazoa; phylum Chordata; class Mammalia; order Eulipotyphla; family Soricidae; genus Crocidura; species Crocidura indochinensis. Next base: position 20,795 of record PVKC010005309.1, on the reverse strand, counting down.
CTATTATATGGGTTACTTATTTTTTTCCTGATTGAGTGTTTTTATTTTTTTCCTCTTTTTTTATTTAAGCATTTTGATTACATATATGATTGTGATTAGGTTTCAGTCATCTAAAGAATACCCCCTTCACCAGTGCAACATTCCCACCACCAATGTCCCGAGTCTCCCTCCCTCCCACCCACCCCCACCTGTACACTAGACAGGCTTTCCAGTTCCCTCATTCATTCACCTGCTTATGGTAGTTCTCTGTGTAGTTATTTCTATATCTGCACTCACCACTCTTTGTGGTGAGCTTCATGAAGTGAGCTGGAAGTTCCAACCTCCTCTCATTGTCTTTGTTGATTGTTGCTAAAATGACTTTTATTTTCTTTAAAATCCAAAGATGAGTGAGACTATTCTCTGTCTCTCACTCTTCCCCTGACTTATTTCACTCAGCATGGTAGATTCCACGTACATCCATGTATAGGAAAACTTCATGACTTCATCTCTCCTGACAGCTGCATAATATTCCATTGTGTATATATACCACAGTTTCTTTAGCCATTCGTCTGTTGAAGGGCATCTTGGTTGTTTCCAGAGCCTGGCTATTGTGAATAGTGCTGCGATAAATATAGGTGTGAGGAAGGGGTTTTTGTATTGAATTTTTGTGTTCTTAGGTTATATCCCTAGGAGTGGAATAGCTGGGTCGAATGGGAGTTCAACTTCCAGATTTTGGAGAAATCTCCATATCGCTTTCTATAGAGATTGGACTAGACAGCATTCCCACCAGCAGTGGATAAGAGTTCCTTTCTCTCCACATCCCCGTCAGCACTGATTATTCTCATTCTTTGTGATGTGTGCCAATCTCTGTGGTGTGAGGTGGTATCTCATCGTTGTTTTGATTTGCATCTCCCTGATGATAAGTGATGAGGAACATTTTTCATGTGCCTTTTGGCCATTTGTATTTCTTTTTTATCAAAGTGTCTGTTCATTTCTTCTCCCCATTTTTTGATGTGGTTAGATGTATTTTTCTTGTAATGTTCTGTCAGTGCCCTATATATTTTGGATATTAGCCCCTTGTCTGATGGGTGTTGGGTGAATATTTTCTCCCACTCGGTGGGTGACTCTTGTATCCTGGGCACTATTTCTTTGGAGGTGCAGAAGCTTCTCAGTTTAATGTATTCCCATGTGTTGATCTCTGCTTCCACTTGTTTGGAAAGTGCTGTTTCCTCTTTGAAGATGCTTTAGTTTCAATGTCATGGAGTGTTTTACCGACGTGTTGTTCTATATACCTTATGGTATCAGGTCGGATATCGAGGTCTTTAATCCATTTGAATTTTACCTTCGTACGTGATGTTAACTCGGGGTCTATGTTCCCTTTTTTGCAAGTGACTAACCAGTTCTGCCAGCACCACCTGCTGAAGAGGCCCTCCCTGCTCCACGTAGGATTTCTTGCTCCTTTGTCAAAAATTAGGTAATTGTATGTCTGGGGGATAATGTCTGAGAACTCAAGCCTATTCCACTGATCTGAGGGTCTGTTTTTATTCCAATACCATGCTGTTTTGATAACTATTGCTTTGTAGTAGAGTTTAAAGTTGGGGAGAGTAATGCCTCCCATTTTCCTTTTCCCTAGGAGTGCTTTAGCTATTTGAGGGTATCTATTGTTCCAAATGAACTTCATAAGTGTTTGATCCACGTCTTTGAAGAATGTCATGGGTATTTTTAAGGGGATAGCATTAAATCTGTATAATGCTTTGGGGAGTATTGCCATTTTAATGATGTTAATCCTGCCAATCCATGAGCAGGGTATGTGTTTCCATTTCCACGTGTCCTCTCTTATTTCTTGGAGCAGGGCTTTATAGTTTTCTTTGTATAGGTCCTTCATGTCTCTGGTCAAGTTGACTCCAAGATATTTGAGTTTGTGTGGCACTATTGTGAATGGGACTGCCTTCTTGACTTCCATCTCTTCCCTATCATTATTGGTGTATAAAAAGGCCATTGATTTCTGTGTGTTAATTTTGTAGACTGCCACCCTGCTATATGAGTCTATTGTTTCTAGAAGCTTTTTGGTAGAGTCTTTAGGGTTTTCTAAGTAGAGTATCATGTCGTCTGCAAACAGTGAGAGCTTGACTTCTTCCTTTCCTATCTGGATTCCCTTGATATCTTTTTCTTGCCTGATCGCTATAGCAAGAACTTCCAGTACTATGTTGGAGAGGAGTGGTGAGAGTGGACAGCCTTGTCTTGTACCAGAATTTAGAGGAAAGGCTTTTAGTTTTTCTCCATTGAGGATAATATTTGCCATTGGCTTGTGGTAGATGGCTTCAACTAGATTGATAAATGTTCCTTCCACTCCCATCTTGCTGAAAGTTTTGATCCAGAATGGGTGTTGGACCTTATCAAATGCTTTTTCTGCATCTATTGACATGATCATGTGATTTTTGTTTTTCTTCTTGTTGATGTTGTGTATGATGTTGATAGATTTATGGATGTTAAACCATCCTTGCATTCCTGGGATGAAACCTACTTGATCGTAGTGTATGATCTTCTTGATGATGCATTGGATCCTATTTGCCAGGACTTTGTTGAAGATCTTTGCATCAGCGTTCATCAGGGATATTGGTTTGTAATTTTCTTTTTTGGCAGAATCTCTGTCCGGTTTGGGTATCAAGGTGACATTGGCTTCATAGAAGCTGTTTGGGAGTTTTCCCGTTTTTTTAATTTCATGGAAGAGCCTGGCTAGAACTGGTAGCAGCTCCTCTTGAAAGATTTGAAAACATTCATTAGGAAATCCATCTGGACCTGAGCTTTTCTTTTTGGGCAGATGTTTGATTACACTTTCAATTTCCTCAGTGATGATGGGGGTGTTAATATATTCTACATCCTCCTTACTTAATTGTGGAAGGTTATAAGTGTCCAAGAATTTTTCCATTTCTTCTAGGTTCTCATGTTTAGTAGCATAAAGTTTCTCAAAGTAGTCTCTGATTACCCCTTTGGATCTCTGCAATATCTGTCGTGATCTCCCCCTTTTCATTTTTAATACGGGTTATCAGATTTTTTTCTCTCTCTTTCTTTGTGAGTTTTGCCAGTGGCCTATCAATCTTGTTTATTTTTTTCAAAGAACCAACGTCTGCTTTTGTTGATCTTTTGGATTGTTCTTCGGTTTTCCACTTCATTGAGTTCTGCTTTCAGCTTTGTTTTTTCCTTCTGTCTCCCTATTTTTGGTTCCTTTTGTTGGTCATTTTCTAATTTTTTGAGCTGTGTCATTAAGTTATTCAGGTATGCCCCTTCTTCCTTCCTGATGTGTGCTTGTAGAGCTATACATTTTCCTCTCATGACCGCTTTTGCTGTGTCCCATAGATTCTGGCAGTTTGTGTCTTCATTATCATTTGTTTCCAGGAAAGTTTTTATTTCCTTTTTGATTTCATCTCAGACCTACTGGTTGTTCAGTATCAGGGTGTTTAATTTCCAATTGTTAAAGTGTTTCTTATGTGTGGCTTTGTAGTTCACATCTAATTTCAGAGCCTTATGGTCAGCAAGGTAGCCTGCGAGATTTCTATCTTCTTGATTTTATGGAGGTATGTTTTATGTGTCAGCATGTAGTCTATCCTGGAGAATGACCCATGTACATTGGAGAAGAATATGTATCCAGGTTTTTTGGGAGGGAGTGTCCTATATATATCTACTAGTCCTCTTTCTTCCATTACTCTTTTCAGGGCTAGTATGTTTTTGTTGTGTTTCAGTCTGGTTGCCCTATCAAGTGTTGATATGGCCGTGTTGAGGTCTCCCACAATTATTGTTTTATTATTTATTTCTTCTTTCAGATTCGTCAGTAATTGTATCAGATCATTTGCTGGTCTCTCATTGGATGTATATATGTTTAATAGTCTGATTTCTTCCTGTTGCACATATCCCTTGATTAGGACATAGTGTCCATCTTTGTCCCTTACCACTTTTCTGAGTATAAAGTTGGTGTCATCAGAAATTAATATGGCCACCCCGCTTTTTTGAGGGTGTTGTTTGCTTGGATAGTTTTCCTCCAGCCTTTGATTTTGAGTCTATGTTTGTTCTGGTTATTCAGATGTGTTTCTTGCAGGTAGCAGAAGGTTGGATTCATCTGTTTGACCCATTGTGCCACTCTGTGTCTTTTAATTGGTGAATTTATTCCGTTGACATTGAGGGAGATGATTGTCATAGGATTTAATGTCATCTTTGTAGATAAGTTTGCTGTGTTTGTTGGTCTCTTGAATTACAGTAGATCTATCAGGTTTTCCTTTAAGACTGGTTTATCATTTGTGAAGATTCTGAGCTGTTGTTTATCCATAAAGCTATGTATTTTTCCTTCAAACCTGAATGTAAGTCAGGCTTGGTGAAGTATTCTCGGTGAGGCATTCATTTCATTCAGTCTTGTCACAATATCCCACCATTGTCTTCTGGCCTTGAGAGTTTCTTGTGACATGTCTGCGGTAAGTCTTAGGGATGCTCCTTTGAATGTGATTTCTCGTTTTGATCTTGCTGCGTTCAGTATTCTATCTCTATCTGTGGGATTTGTCATTGTAATGAGGATGTGTCTTGGGGTGTTTTTCTTTGGATCTCTTTTAAAAATATGGAATTCTTCATGAATTTGGGTATCATCCTTGCGCAGGGGCCATGCTAATCTTCTCTGTATCGTTCCAATTTTAGTATATGTGCTGCCGAAGCGAGCACGTATGGGTTACTTTTTATACAATTATCCTTTCATGAAAATAAGGTAAATTTCTTGATGTCAAGGATTCTAATTTGTTTGTCTGTTTGTTTTGCTGTTTCCAGATGTATTCCATTCCAAGTGCCTAGGCTAGTTTTTGACTCCTGTCAGACATTGGATACTAAAATGAACAAAGGAGTGAAGGGATGAGTGAATGAATGAAATAAAATGTAAATAGAATTCTGAAGAGCCAGATTTGTTTCGTTTGTTTTTAATTTTTTGTTGTTGTTTTTAATTTGTTTTTAGCCACACTTCATTATCCTCAGGGATTATTCCTGGCTATGTGTTCAGAAACTACTCCTGGCTTGTGGGCCATATATGATGCTGGGGGATTGAACGAGGTCCATCCTAGGCTAGCGCATGCAAGGCAGATGCCTTACCACTTGCACCACCGCTCGGCCCCTGAGGAGCCAGTTTTATGCTGACTGAATCTTTGATCTCAACAGGGCTTCATGGTTTGCTTATTTATAAAATGTATTGATTTTTCAGAACTTTTGTTGAATTCCAATCTTAAGGTTATCTGTTAAACTTTGAATTCTTAAGAAGTGCACTAAAAGAGATGAGAAGGGAAGGGAAGAAGGGAAGAGAAAGGGAGAAGAAAGGAAAAAAGAGGGTGGAGCAGAGAGAAAAATGAAAGGAAGGGAGAAGAGAAAAAAGAAAGGTAAAGTGGGAGATATAAGTGAAGGAATTGGAGAAAATTATTTATTAGACCTTTGCCTTTTGGAAAACTAGGATTCTTGTGTTCCTCCAATCAAATCTTAAAATGTTGATGCCAAGGCTGCAATTTGTGTTAAACCACATTCAACTATGAGCCTCTGGTGGTAGATACTGGTGTCAATGTGTTAAATTATATCTTTTAAAGATGCATACATTTGTTAAATTTGCAAGTCTTGTGAAAGGCTGACAGAAAATGCATGGGGATTCCAGTGAAACAAGAAAACTCTCCTGTATGAAAGTAAATAAGCAAGGAGGAGACAGATATTTTCTAGGGAACTCTGCTAAGATTGTATAAGTCTGATTATTTCTTAGATGATTCACATAATTTTTGCACTTTCAGTTGCTGATTCTCAGAGTTATTTATGGTATTTAATTTGTAGAAATTCACAAGATTGTGTGACATATGCAGAGTAAGAGTTTGTTTCTCTGACAATGATTACTTATATTTGTACAGAATATAGTTACAAATGCATTAAATTCAGATATCCAAAAGAAATTGCAGCTATAAATTTTATTCACCAGAAAAGTAGACATCCACTTTTCTTTTTTATCTTTCTTAGATTTAATCTTTACAATATTATAGGGAAAAATAGTCTAGTTTTCTTAAGCAACTCTACTGGAAGTCATTTATGATTATGAATATACAAGTACTAAGAAAAAATAATATTTAAGAACTCTGAAAGTGGTACATTCAGTACATAGAAAGTAATCAAGAAATAGCAAAATGAGAAAATTATGACTGCCTTATAATTAAAATTCCCTAGATTGTTTAGTAAGCAAGCCTCAGCTTCATTATGAAGTTCATATAGTGAAACAGGATCTTGATTTTTAATTGAAATAATAATAGAAGTCATGGGATATGATATATACCCAAATATGTCATACTTCTCTAAGGCTTTTGCATTTTTGAGCCTATAGGATCCTCACAATATCCATGGAAGGTAGATGATCTTATTGTCTCAGTGACACAAATAAGTAAGTCATTAGATTTCCATTATAAAATTGTAATCATGCTAGGCAAATAGTGACAGGGCAGTAGTTTGAACCAACATCTCTTACCTATCTGGCTGCTTAAATATCCCTTTGCTGACTTTGTTGATCCCCCCAAGTGAGTATAATTAAATAAAAGTATGAGCATTACTATGTTCCAGCCTCCAGTTATGAAATGTGGGACTTCTTTCCTATGGGTTTGCTTGGATCTCTTTGGTAATTATTACACCAAAGTGCCAGGAGAAATCCATGAATGCATTATAAAAAGGTCACAGTGACTAAGAAAGTTCAGAATTTGAATTTTGGCATATTTCAACATTTTTTTCTTCTTGAAGGATTTCTATTTTTTAGTTTTAGATCTCATTATTTACAATCTACTATGACATAAATGATAAGGCTCAGTTGCCAATGGGGACAAAGGGTGTTAGTGGAGGGCTAGGCTTATCCTAGTGTCTTACAGTGATCTAAGTACAATTCTATAGTGCATGCAACGATCATAATGCAATTATGTTACTCATTAATTTATGAATTCACTCATTCCAAAGTTGGTAGTAAAAAAGAAATTCAAGTTGGACAAGGGTTGATAAAAATGAATGTGGTTCATGGATGCACATGGAATCTCTCATGCTGAGTGAAATAAGTCAGAGAGAGAGAGAAAAACGCAGAATGGTATCACTCATCTATGGGTTTTAAGAAAAATGAAAGACATTCTTGAAACAATAATAATTTTCAGACACAAAAGAGAAAAAAGCTGGAAGTTCCAGCTCACCTCATGAAGCTCACCACAAATAGTGATGAGTTTAGTTAGAGAAATAACTACAGTTTGAACTGTCCTAATAATGAGAATATATGAGGGAAATGGAGAGCCTGTCCAGAGTACAGGTGGGGGGTGGGTGGGAGGAGGGAGATTTGGGACAATGGTGATGAGAACGTTGCACTGGTGATGGGTGGTGTTCTTTACAAGACTGAAACCCAAACACAATTATGTATGTAATCAAGGTGTTAAAATAAAAAAAAGAAAGTATTTTTATTATATATTGCTTACATATTACTTTCTCAACAGACTTTTTTAATTAAATAATTTCTTTATTTAAACACCGTGATTTCAAACATAATTGTCAATGACTTTTTTGATGAGTTGCAGTATCTTTTTTTTTTTTTTTTTTTTTTTTGGGTCACACCCTGTGGCGCTCAAAGGTTACTTCCTAGCTATGCAATCAGAAATCGCTCCTGGCTTGGGTAACCATTTGGGACGTTGGGAAATCTAACCATGGTTGGTCCAAGGCTAGCTCAGACAGGGCTTGAAGAATACATTTTTTTTTTCATTTTGGTAACTTAATATTTTCATAATATTTTTATAATTGTTTCATGCTCATTGAATGCATGACTATATAGTCCTCTAATTTTGATGTGGGTTATTTCTTTTATTTCATGATATTTTCTTGATTATGTATTGCTTGTATTTTTCCTAAAGATCCAAGTCCATATGTTTTAGCAACTTTCATAATATTATTTTAAAATACACCTTCAGAGTTACTGTTACTCCCCCTTGTTAAAGGACTTTAATTTTTCATTACTATTTTAAAAAATTCTTTCTTTTTTAACTCTTTTGGTTTGATGCTCTATTTGTTTTTTTTTTTTGAGAAGCAAGGAGATTGATCATTCATCTTAAGTTCCAATATATTACTACTGAATCTATTCATTTCATTTTTAGCATTAACTTTATTTGTATTGTTCACATTTTGATGTATATTTAATATAATTTGCTTTAATGTATTTTATATTCATGGTGATTTAGGAAAATTGCTACTTATCACATATCCTGGACTTTGATAATTTAAATATATTCTGCTTAGAGACCATATTTTATTTGCTTTTTATCCTTTAAATTTATTGAAGCATATTATATGTGTACATTTAGTATAACTTGATATGAAGTCCTTTTGAAATAATAAAATGTACATATTAAAAATGCTAAGTAAAGAAAAAGTATCAATTTTTCTAAGTTGTAAAATGTCTATTAGATTTGATTTGGTTGATGTGTTTACATGGTTTATGTCTTTACTAATTATTTTGTCTATTTTTCTTTTTTGTGTGTGTGTGGTTTTTGGGTCACACCCGGCAGTGCTCAGGGATTACTCCTGGCTCCATGCTCAGAAATTGCTCCTGGCAGGCACGGGGGACCATATGGGGCACCGGGATTCGAACCGATGACCTTTTGCATGAAAGGCAAACGCCTTACCTCCATGCTATCTCCCGGGCCCCATTGTCTATTTTTTCAATCAAATATTGAGGGGAAGTGTTAAGGTATTTTATAATTTTATGATTATTCATTTTCCTTTTATTTTTTTCAGCTTTTGTTTCAGTTGTTATGTAGTTGTGTTTTTACGTGCAAAGCCTTTTAAAGTCGTCAGGACTTGAATAACTCACTAAAGTATATTGCAAGTTTGCTCATTAAAAAAAATGAATGTGGTTATGGATTGGGATGGAGCTAACATAGAAAAGAGTGAGAAAAGGTATAGAGAAAAGAAGAAAATGACATTGGATTATGGGCAGATAGGACAATGGCAGTGAAGATAAATTATCACCATATAGTTTACTTATTTCTTTACTGCCTCTTCTTTTCTAGACTCTGAGCTTCAAGAAGATATTTTTGTTGTTCTTTTCTCTTTGTGAACGAGGGTCTTGAGAACTCTCCATGCAGGGTTTCTCACATGCAAAGCTAATGCTCTATTTCTGAGCTACAGCACCAGCCTGTTTTGTTTTCTTTACTGTTGTCTCTCCCTAAAAGAAGGCTTAGCATGCAATATGTTTATATTTGCTGAATCAATAAATGAGTGAGAAAATGAGCACATAATCAAATGATTTCATTACTAGTTATTGTGTTGTGCCAGGAGCTTCTTGTGTTGAAGTGCATAAATATTGCCCTGAACTAGAATAATACTACAGCAGGAAGGGTACTTGCCTTGGTTTTGACTTGGTTTTATCCCCAATGCCACATATGTTCCTAGAGCTCCATTAGGAGTGATCTCTGAACTTAGACCTGGAGGTAAACCATAAGGACAGCTGAGTATGCCCCCCTCAAGCAAAACAAAACAAACCTTGGTTCTTAATAAAGTTGTAGTCTAGTATGAGAGTTGTGTGCTCAATAGGCTATTCAACTTGATGATGGATAGTGAAGGCAACAGGAAATTAAGCATCACTTTTCAGATCTTGTGAACCATATCCAGTCCTGGGGAGGAAGCCAGGCCTTTCTAACAGATTCAAGAACATCTAAATTAAGACCCGAGTCAGTGTAGATATAGGCAGAGGAGTTGGAGGAAAAATGTCCCAGGCAAGGAAAAGAGTAAGAAAAGATGGGTATGAAGTTGCCCGGCAAATGCATCTTCAGTGTCTTGTTTCCAGATTTGAGAAAATAAAAGGTGAGCAAAGTAAAATAATTGGTCCAAATGTGACACAGAATCAAGATTCCAACTCAGTTCTGTTTGCATCCAAATGCCACAAAGTTTCTCAACCGCAGACTATCTGGCCTGTGAGCCCCAAGATATATAAAGAGGGCACAAGTGAAAATGGCATAAATATGGATTGAAACTCAAGACCCAATCATTCAGGCAGGAGGGAGTAGATTAAAAGGGGTCCTTGACCTGAGAAAGGTTGAGAAAAACTGCCCTCACATATCAAATGCCCTCTGCTGGTTTATGTACTCTAGAGAACATTCACCTCATTTCTCTCTACTAAAAACATTCCTTAGCAAACCATAAACCCATTTTTAATACTCTCTAATATTTTTATATTTTATAAATAAATGATTTCATTGAACCACCATGAGATAAAGTTACAAAGTTGTTCATGGTTGAGTTTCAGTCACCACCCTTCATCAGTGCACATTTCTGACACCGATGTCCCCAGTTTCCCTCCTGCCCTCCCCGCTGAACTGCCACTGCCTGCCTCCGTGGTAGACTTCATATTTTGTTTATTTATATTTATAATATAAATATATATGTATATATACATATATATTTATTTAAATAAATAAATAAATAAATAATAGATTAAAATAAGTAATTAAGATAAATAATAGTTTATTTAAATATTTATTTATATTTATATTTTCTTCTCTCTTTCTCTGCCTCTGCCTCTCTTTGTCTCTCTCTATTCCCTTTTTTCCTTTGCAATATTGTTACAGAAGAAGTATCTTGCTGAAGGGAGATAAAGTGATATACAAGCCTGTTTTCTGGGGTTTCTAATGTGTTAGGTAGGAAGCAAGTGAGCTAAGCACAGAGGAAGTTGCACTCATTTTCTTAGGCCCCAGAGATTCACATTTGCGAGTTAATATGTATATTTACTCAATATAGCTTAAAGCACCGGAAGAATTCTCCTAACTTCCCCAAAGGCAGTTTTTTTCCTGGGAAGTAGCTTGTATGCAAGTTTCCCATCCCTGCTTCCAGAGGATAATTGCTCAACAACTGTTGAATTAAATTCTGTTAAAAAAAAAATCCTCTGATGGAGGATCGTGTTTATGTCTCGCCAATACTGTCTGCCTTTACAGTGTGAATACACATCCTCATTAGCGCTCATACAGCTTTATCTTGCAGAAATTTCATTTGCCTGCACTCACAGAATCACACGTTTTTTGAGTTGATGGCATTTTCATCCTTTGCTCTAACCACACCATCCTTGTGATCTAGGTCATCCATCTTACTTTTGTCCTTGTGCTCAGCTGTTCCCACAAAGGAAGAAATAGTAAATATTAAATCTGTAAGAGGCAACCCTATTAATCTGTTCTTGCCACCTGAAAGACTGTGACCAAGTCCATGGCTGAGAGAACTCACCTCTGACAGAATGCACCAAAGGACAATAGGACAATTGCTATTCCCTGCAACCAACTAGGTACCCATGACTTTATTTCTGTTGACAGTGTTAGCAGAACATTCTCATGGTTCATCTACATATGTTCTCCCAAGTAGGAATAAAGCACTAGGGTTTAGAAAACATGAGTCTAAGCTTTAGAGCTGCCATGTAGACTGCCCTAGTCTTTTTAGATCTCAGTGTCCTCATCTGTGAAATGGAAATATTGACACTAGACTTGCCTACTTCGTAGTGTGATCATGAGGAGCACAGAAGCTATGTGTAGACATAACTTTTAAACTATAAAACTGTATAGGTGTCAACTGTTAATGTTATTATCCATAGGATACAACTGGGGATTTTCATTTTAGTTCATTTACTGTGACAAGGTCTCCAAACTGACAAATGACAGTCTTGAATTTGAGCCATGCTGTAGGGGTGGGATAGAATAATAGATAATCTTGGCAGTGAGGAAGATCTGAACATCTGCTTTTGACAACTATAGCTTTACTAACACTATATCTTGTTTAAATTCTAATCCCATTTATCCATGAGGATATAATGAAGATAAAGAGAAGATAAATGCCAACAATAACAATGAATGTTTATATAGAGTTTATTGGCAAGGATTTTTATAGAGCAAGTTTCCTGTTCCAAATTCTTTTGAGGAACTTGAATATATCAACCTAATTAATCTCCATAACTGAGTATGGTAGAGAACAGGATTATCCCTGTTTTTCAGAAGACAAAACAATGGAGTGATTAAACAGTGGCCAGTAAGTACCATAGCTAGTAAGCAGCAGAGTTCTATGGTAGTGAGTGAGAGAAATAGAATGTCTGTCTTGAATACAGGAAAGCGTGGGGAGAGGAGGAGGATGGGGGCATTGGTGGTAGGAATGTTTCACTGATGAAAGGGGGTGTCCTTATTTATAACTAAAACCCAACTACAAACACGTTTGTAACAATGGTGCTTAAATAAAGATAAAATTAAAAAAAAACTAAAACAACAACAACAAAAGAATCCCAGTCTTAAACCACCGGTTATTCTCCAGAAGGGCGATAGACTCTTATCAAGAGCATATCAAGAACAGCAGTTCCTAGAAGGGCCTCAATAAATACACATATTATCAGCACCTTTCCACTTTGCAATATAAGGGTAACCCATCCAAGGTGGTGGCTCCCTTCTGAGTGATCTAATTTTGGAACCACTGGCCATTGGACTAATTATGAATGATTCTTCACTCCCTTAATTTATCAAAAATCTTTCCCAACTTTCATTCTTTTTTGCATTCTGTCCCTCCATGGAGCAGGCTTTTGAGATTTCCCCAAATCCCAAGGAAATGTAATTTGGGGTGGTGTTTTCAATTCCCTATTCAGTAGAAGTGGTAGGTTGTCTGCCTTGGGGAATACTGTGGCTGATGAAATACCTGGAGATTAAGAAGTCAAATTGAGAAGACAATTCATCAGAGGGTTATCTAGATGAAATAATTGCTTGGAGATACTACCATATATTTGGGATTTTGCTAATGCTTAACTATAATCCTGCTTAATTATTTTGTTTTTAATTTCAATTTGGGGGGAAGGGAAGCAAGTTGTTAAGAATTATTTCCATCTTTTCTGTTCTTTTTATCACAGACATCTAAAAGATGGACAAAAGTCCTATTTTTAGACAAGAAGTTCAATAGGCAGGAGCACTAATCAGGGGTGTGGAAAGTCTGAAATCATCCTATTAGATATGGTGCTTAATGAATTTGGAGAAAACAGTGAAAGAAGAACCACCTGTGAGCTGCACAGGAAGATGATTAACTAGAAAGAGCCTCGAAGGAAGCTCCTATGAAAATAGTTTCCAAACCTGCAGGCAAAAACACTGGCTCAGTGAAGACAAATTACAGAGTCATTTTGTTCTGTGAATCCATAAGGGAGTGACAATTTAGGAACATTCTCTAATGGCCACATTTTATTTAATCTTCTCCTGTGCTCATACAGAAATTTAGGAAGCGAAACGGCAGGCTAAGCGAGAAAGTGGGCTTTTAGGGTCTCTTTTTGCTCTTTCATGGTTGGACAGGTTAGTAGCCCAAATGCAAGACCAAAAAATTGTTCTCTCTCCCACTCTCATTACTCTGTCTAATATAAAATACTGTGTGTCCATGGAAAACTATGGGAACATTAGGTAGCTTGATTCAATATACATTGTTAAAGAGAGTATGCTAATGACCTCATGGCATGAAGGGACCTACAGCTGTCTCCTGCTGCCTCTAAAAACTCTGACCAATCAGTTGCTGAGTTCAATGGGCTCTATTGGGAGGACTTCCTATCCTTCACTCATTCAAAAAGCCATCACCACTGACTCAATTACTCCTCAGTCCTCCAAGCTCCTCCCTTTTGCTGAGCAGCTCTGTCTCAGCATATAGATCATAAGGGCCACTTCCCATGGAGAACTCCCCAGTGCCTTGGCTATGCTCAGCAGAAAGACCAAATTCCCTTAAGGCTCAGAAGCCCTAAGTGTGGACTGCCTACATATATGAGTTATCTTCTCCAGTCTCACTTGCACCCAGTCCTTTTCTCCAATGAGCTCTGTCCCATCCTACCCTCTCTACCTCTAACACTGCCCTCTTCTTCCCTCTTATACCTATGTCTACTATCACAGTTTATTTACAAACCTAATGTATGCAAATAATTCTTAGAGAATTAAGTTGCAAGTCCTTCAGAAACCATCTCACAAGGCTGCCTATCGAGGTGGTAGTTGTATCCCCTATTCCTGAAGATTTGTCACATAAAGAAATGAACCAGCTCACTCTTCACAGATAAAAGACTACTAGCAAAAGACCATGAAGCGAAGACAGTCACTGTGGGGAACATGATAGTAGACCTGAGGAGCTCTCCATAAGTTAATATTAACTTTACAGGATAAGTAGGACTAAGATATATCCTTGTCTGTCCAATCAAAGATAAGCACTCAACCTTAGGCAGGCAATCAGATGGCACTTTGGGGGAGTGGTAAATGTCCACTGAGCTCCAACATAAAGCGAATGGAGATAGAGACTACAGATCCCATTCCACACTGAAATTAAGACTATAATAAAAGACTAGCTCTCCTGACCTTACAAAACATAGCAGTCTGACCCCAATTTTATGGAATAATCTATTTCTAATTAATATGAATAATCTAAATTAAGGCTAATGGTGAGGAGAATGAAAGTAAAAGACATATTCAAGAGAAAGTACCCATATCAGATTTTCTTCATAGAAACCAAATTCAAGTTTGTTATAAAAGTCTGTTGAAAACAACTATAGTTTTTCCCCTGGGAAGGATTCATTTATTAGAAACAGCTCCTTCTAACTGTTTTGGGAAATAGGAGAAAAAGCCTGAGAAAGAGTTTGGGTGATTGTTTCTATTGCAAGGAAGATTAACTTAACCCAATGAGTTTGGGGGAAGCGAGGGATTTATTGACTCAGGTGCCGTCTGCAGAACAATTTGGTGCTAGAGATGCTATTTATTGTCATCTTTCATTTCTGTTTTCTGTTGGGTAGAGTTTCAGTCTTATAGACAGTATTTGCTGAGATTTTCTTTGCAAAGAAATTTTACCATGTTTCTTTCAGATGCGCTGAGAAAACTCCTGGAGAAGGCAGTTTCCTGTGATCTAGCCAGGGCCTAGCAGGGGTCTCAAACTTGTGGCCCGCGGGTCGCAAACATCCCTCCGTACAACATTTTGTGGCCCTGCCCTAGAGGAATCTTTTTTTGTTTTGTTTAGTTTTAGTTGTTTGGGTCACACCCCCCCTAATGTTCAAGGCTTCCTACTGACTTTGCACTCAAGGATCACCCCGACTTTGCCTCCTTCGGCCCCGCAGGTAAATTGAGCTTGAGACCCCTGATAGTGTGTGGACCTGGCACTCTCCAGAACCTCATGCTGCCTTGGCTTCTGGGCAGATTTCTAACTAAAAGGAGTTCTATAAGCAATAGGAAGGGAAATTATTTGATGAGAACAAACAATACTTGTTCATGAAGAGAGCAGAGAGGAAATCTTCTCCTTCCTCTCTGGGTTCTTTTTGAGCTAAACAAACTATCAGCTTAACATTAGGCATATCAGGAGAAGGAAAAGACACATTTTATTTGAATTATAAAACCATTGGGGAAAGAATTAGGTAAGGAATGATATAGAAGCTTATAGTTCATGAGGAAAAGGGGAATTCCAGTGAGGAGAAAGAAATGATTCAGAAAGACAAAGATTGGTGCCTCCGTAATGAGAAATTTTCTAATGTTTATTTTTGATAAAAATATTCAAATTGGATAATCATCCCTTATTAAATTTAAGGTACTTAAAGAAGTTTAAGTACTTAAACTTAAAAAAATGTTTCTCGGGGCCAGGCGGTGGCGCTGGAGGTAAGGTGCCTGCCTTACCGCGCTAGCCTTGGACGGACTGCGGTTCGATTCCCCGTGCCCCATATGGTCCCCCAGGCCAGGGGCGACTTCTGAGCACATAGCCAGGAGTAACCCCTGAGCGTCACTGGGTGTGGCCCAAAAACAAAAAAAAACAAAAAACAAAAAAAAAAGAACGATTTCCTCGACTAAGAGAGAAATCAAAGACACTAAAAAATGTTTCTCATAAAATGGCAAAGATGTCTAAATTGACATCAATTTAGAATAATCCTATGTTAGAGCCAGAGAAGTAACTCAGTGGCTGGAGTGCAAGCTTTGCCTGTAAGATCTCTTGAGTTCAAAATCCAGGGAGTAACCCTTGAATCCCACCAGGTTTGACCCCCAAAACAAGAACAAAACCAGAGCAGTCTATATGCTACATCAGGAAGGCCTGTTGTGAACATTGTGGAAGGGACTGAGGAGACCCTTGATCAGCTGCTCTACCTTAGCAGAAGCTCCAAATGTAGAGTACAACTTCATAAGCCTATTCCTGGTACTTAGTCAACCATTTTAGAAGAATACAGAATTCTTATCCCATGTACCCTATTTCCAACTTTAAAAAAATAGAAAGCCTTTTTCTCCCTGTTCTTTATTTGTTTTTGTTTTTGTTTTTTTTTTGTTTGTTTTGGGGGCCATACCCGTTTGATGCTCAGGGATTACTCCTGGCTAAGCGCTCAGAAATTGTCCCTGGCTTGGGGGGACCATAGGACACCGGGGTTCAAACCGCCATCCTTCCTTGGCTAGCGCTTGCAAGGCAGACACCTTACCTCTAGCGCCACCTCACCGACCCCCTTTTTTTCCCTATTCTGATGCATCTTCAGTTGCTTACTTGAAAGATTAAGTTATTCTTCTAATGTTGAAATTGAAAGTATTCTTTCTGTGCCTCAAATAAAAGAATATTTGTGTACAAAAAGAGAGTTGAACACTATTTCTGCTGCCTGGTATTTTACCTTGATTCATAGCTGAGTAATGTCTTAGATAGCTGGGGAAATAAATAAATAGGACAGATATTTCACTCTTGAAAATTAGCCAAGGCAAAACAAATATCTATTAAAGTTCCAAATGTCTAGCATTCTTTGGCACAGCCCAGTGGATTCATTAAGGCTCTATTCCTTATATAAGTTCAAAATGATTTATTAAAAGCATGAATATGATCTGTTTAATAGTTCATCTTATATTTTGCATAATCACTCTTATCTTTGTTTTTTTTTAAGAGCAATACAGGATCTAACAGCTATGGGTTTGAGCAACTATATCTGAGGGCAAATAACTTAAGGTACATTATATTTACAAGAACTATCTCAAAAGTCTCAGGAAATAAAAAACCATCAAAAAATGAAAGTACAGTGCATTAAGAATGCTCAAATTACATTTTTATGGATTATAAATTGGGAGATTTTTACAAAGCCCCAAGGGAACTTTAGAACTTGCCTTGGAAGCCATTCTGTGGAATTCCATCAAAACACTTCAAAGGTAGGAATTTTCATGGGTCACTAAGGACTTCTGTGGGACCCCATAAAAGGGAAATTTCCATAAAATAGCATATTAATATATTTTCAGTTTATTTATCTTTGTGTCTCTCCTCCAGCTGTAACCTTATAATCATCCTATCTTTCACATTTTATGTCTCTTTCTTACATTTGCAGACCACGCTATCCAAAAATAATATTTGGAATGGCCCCAAGAAGCATTTCTGTGATGCTATCAGCCAACAAGGCCTTGGGTTAGGGAGCAGGTTGAAATGAAATCTTTCAGATATTTAATTTAGAAGATTACATAGCAACAAATTTCATGATATCTTGGTATAATTGAAAAATGTATACATTCAGCAGGCCCACCACTCTCATCTCTGGTTCTCCTAGGACCTAGCATTTAATTCAAGTTGCTGGTTAAAAACACACTTTCTCAGGAGATATTATATTTGTCCATTCTCACAGAAACAACCACAATATTCTTTTAATGTGGCAAATCAAGCCTAGTGGATCTAATTAAGTTGAGGAGAATGGTTTGGGGGAGAAGAAACTCAGATGACATAGTATATGTATTAGAAAATGTTGCTGTAAATACTATCACTGACAAGGAGGCCTGATCCACTTAGAAACCATTTATTGTCTTACAATTACAAAGTTATACTTGAATCCTTCTGAAAGTGGAATTGTAAGGCTTTCTGGAGGTCAGCTATACTGAGTTTATTTTGAGATACCAAACTGCTCACAATTGCAAAACCCACATCACCACGAATATTGCACTTGATACGATACTTCTACTCTTGCTTCCCTTCATTCTTGAATATGTCACAGAGGCTTCCTATACTGTGAGTTGTTTATCTATAAACAGAGATAATTTTATTTTAGTGCTCCAGTCCCACACTTACTTCCCTTTTTGACCTTATTGGGAAATGATAGAAAATGTGATCATTTACACATGGAAAGTTTACCTGTTTTGGCATTAATAACAGATGGGGCAATATTATCCATGAGCTAATAAGTGGAATAGGAGTTTGGGACATGAAAGAGAAAACAGGGGAACTCACAGGATGGAGGACACTCATATGACATAAACCAAATGATCTAGATGTTTGAGGGGGTTGCAATAAAAAGGTTTTATCTAAAAATGACCTTATATCTGTGTAATGTACTTTTGTTGAGGTCACACTGGTTTATATCATTGTATATGTTAGTTTTTAAAAATTATTGTAATCTTATTTTTTGTTTTGTTTTTGGGTCACACCCAGTGGCGCTCAGGGGTTAATCCTGGCTGTGAGCCCAGAAATCGCTCTTGGATTGGGGGACCATATGGGACGTCGGGGAATCGAACCTTGGTCCGTCCTAGACTAGCACGTGCAAGGCATACGCCTTATATCTTGCACCACTGCTCCAGCCCAAAATTATTGTAATCTTAACTGATTTACAAGACTGTTAATGATGGTTTCATGTGTATATAGTTCCAATTTTTCAGAGTAGTCTTATACTTCTGTGATATCTGTAATAAACTTTTTTGATTGTAATTCTATTTCTTTTTTGAGGGAACCAGAGCTTTTCATCCGAGCTTAAAAACCTGGTCTGTAGAATGATCTGAATGCAGCAATATTCTGCTTGATAGCTCAGAGCTGATAGTTTAGCACTTGGCTCTGGCAGTATGGTTTCTCTGGGACTTGTGCTTTTGGGATCAACCAAGACAACTAGGAAGTACTTGAGGGGTCACCAGGGCCACATCTAGAGGTGCTCTGGGACTCCAAGTAGTGCTTAGTGGGGGGGAGTGCAATACTATGAATCTCACACACCCACTATCCATTTGAGCTATATCCTCAAATCCTTTCTTGTTCCTGTGAACCTAGTTTTTGGTTTTGTGAATCTCACTAAAGTTTTATCAAGTTTGCTAAATCTATTTAAAAAAATAATGTATTCTCATTCATCTTTTATTATCTCTATATTCTGCACAGCTTTATAAATATTATTATTTTTTTCTGCTACTTGATTTTTATTGACTTATTTCTTTCTCAAATTTCTTTCCAAAAAGAGACTATTTTACTTTTTCTTGTTTTATGTATTTCTATGAATTACCCTCTTACTATCACTTTTGTTGTATCTCATATATCTGATAAATGTGTCTTTGTTTTGGACTCATTTTTGTTCTCATTTTTTGCCTTTTTGTTGTTGTTGTCTTACTATCACTGTTTTTTTATTTTTTATTGAGACTAATGTGAATTACAAGTCTTTCACATTTATAGTTAAGGTACTTTTTACTATCATTTTTATTTCATCATAGATCCAGTAGTTGTTCAGTGGCATATTTTCCTCATTTTTATTTGGTGGTTTATTTCTTCTAGTTGTGTACCATCATCAATAAAAATTTACTTGATATGTTATAAGTTTTGTGAATATATTAAAACGCTTTATTCCAAAATGTGATCTGTCTTTAAAAATGTTCCATGTTTGCTTGAGAATAATTTGTACTCAGATTATTTGGGAAGAGAGAAATCAATGTTTATTAAACCTTTATCTAATTCCTCACTATGGCTTTTGAAAAAATAATTTCTGTCTGGTTTTCATTGAATTCTGTGGGTATTGAAGCCTTCCACTACTATTGTGTTATTGTAGATGCCTCTTTTCTTGTTCTTAGTATGTGCTTTATATATTTTGGTGCTCCATTCTGGCGCATATTTGTTAATAAGTGTTAAATATTCATGACAATAATCCTTTGAATGTTGGAAATTATCATTCTTGCCTCTTGTCATTTTTTAATCTTAAAATTTATGGTATTAAGTATAATCATAATTACCATTGCACATTTTACATTGCTATTTGCTTGAAGAATTGTTTTATAGCATTTTATATTGAGACCTGTTTATCTTACAGTCTCAAGTGAATTTCCTGTGGATAGAAATACATTGTGATTTGTCTTCTGATCCAACTTTCCAAATGATGTCTTTTGATTGGTGAGTTAAAAAACTTGATTTTTAGGAAAACCATTGAAAGAAATAGTTTGATACCATTTTGCTGTATGTTTTATTTGAGGTCTAGTTTGTATGTGATGTTGGAATTTTATTTGCCTCTTTGTCATTGTAAAGTTCATATTTCATTATCCACTGTTTTCCTAATTTACGACTCGTTCAGAAGCTTCAGATTCTGCTATGTTAAGCCTTTTGTCTGTTGCATTAGGAATTTCTTAGTTACTTGTTTTGTTGCATTTGGAATATTCTCCAGGATATATATTTTTCTTGATAGTTGAGTTAACTCCTCATTATGAGGGGGGATTGAGTTTGTTTCTCTGGATTAGGCCAAAAGGCTCTCCTTCATAGTCCTAATACGATAGTCTTTTTGTTAAACTAGATTAGAAGATTTCAGGATATTAGCTTAAGGTGTTGATCTTGGATTCTGAACTTTCTGTTGTTGGTTAGGCTAAATCTTCATCATCACACATAATAATTAAAATCTAACACCACCACCACAACAAAAAAACAAGCAAAAACCCTGGGATATGGCAATGAGAAGATGGAGCCAGTGGTTGTTCCCATTACAATATGCTCCAAGAGTGGAGAAACCCTAAATCCCTTAGGCCATGGAAATTTCCTTACTTCCCCAATACTTACTATGCCTATAC
>PVKC010005308.1:0-33458 GCA_004027635.1 Crocidura indochinensis | reverse complement strand
AAGAACACCCCCTTCACCAGTGCAACATTCCCACCACCAATGTCCCAAGTCTCCCTCCCTCCCACCCCACCCACACCTGTACTCCAGACAGGCTTTCCAGTTCTCTCATTCATTCACGTGATTATGATAGTTTTCTGTGTAGTTATTTTTATAACTGCACTCACCACTCTTTGTGGTGAGCTTCATGGAGTGAGCTGGAGGTTCCAGCCTCCTCTCATTGTCTCTGATGATTGTTGCAAAAATGATTTTTATTTTCTTTAAAACCCATAGATGAGTGAGACTATTCTGCGTCTCTCTCTCCCTCTGACTTATTTCACTCAGCATGGTAGATTCCACGTACATCCATGTATAGGAAAACTTCATGACTTCATCTCTCCTGACGGCTGCATAATATTCCATTCTGTATATGTACCACAGTTTCTTTAGCAATTCGTCTGTTGAAGGGCATCTTGGTTGTTTCCAGAGCCTGGCTATTGTGAATAGTGCTGCAATAAATATAGGTGTGAGGAAGGGGTTTTTGTATTGAATATTTGTGTTCTTAGGGTATATCCCTAGGAGTGGAGTAGCTGGGTCGAATGGGAGCTCAATTTCCAGATTTTGGAGGAATCTACATATTGCTTTCCATAGAGGTTGGACTAGACAGCACTCCCACCAGAGGTGGATAAGAGTTCCTTTCTCTCTACATCCCCGCCAGCATTGATTATTCTCATTCTTTGTGATGTGGCCAATCTCTGTGATGTGAGGTGGTATCTCATGGTTGTTTTGATTTGCATCTCCCTGATGATACTACAAAGCCATACAGAAGAAAAACATTAACAACTGTTTTGTGCTACAATAGGTTTGAAAGGAACAAAGTTCCAAAGTAGACTTAATTTTCCATAGTAAATCTACCATCAATCATCTATTTCTAAATCTTCAAGTTTTCCTCTGAAAAGCCATTTATCAACATAAAATAAACATCTAAATACATAAAACTGCTGATTAAAATCTTTTAATAAAAGATGAAAAGATTGGAAATGGAGCAGGTAGGTCTCTTGCCTTCTAGACAGTTAACCCAAGGTTTAATGCCCAGCATCCCACCAGCAGGAGCAACCCCTGAGCATTGCTAGGTGTGCCTTTCTTCACCTATCCACCTCTGCCAAGAAGACGAAAAGATAAAAAACAGTTTGATTCTATTGGGAAATATGCTTAATCTTACATATTTTCCACAGCACTTACTATCTCAAGTACCCACGGATCTTTTCTTTTATCAAGTATTACTAACTATAGATCCAAGATTATTTGTTTTTCTAAAACTAAAATGAGCAACCTCGCAAAGAGAATACATAGTTTTATAACTCTGTGAGACACTGGATATATTATTATTATTAATCATTTTAAAACTCAATAAATGGAGTTTTCCATTATTATTAAATAAATAATGATCTTCATTTATGCATTATTTCTATTGACCACATTTAAATTAATATAAATAATTGAGATAAAGTTTAGACAAAGAAAGCGGCTGTATTAAATAAAGGAAAATATATTATGTCTATGAATAAAGTAATAATGCAATTCTTTCTAAATTTTGTAGCTGGGTAATGTTTTTCTTTTGGAAATTTTGTTTTCTCTTTCTGGTTACAAAGATTTGAAAACTCAGTGTTTCCCTTTCTGACTTGGTTGCCAGGAAGCTCAAGAATGAACAAAGAATCCATTCACAATAAATGTTTTTCTATTTTAGTATATTCGCTTCACTTTTAAAGACTTCTTAGTTCATGATTGTTGGTTTCTCTTCTATCATCTCAATAGATATAAACTGAAGAGAGTATAAATATAGATATGTAGATATGTAAATAAGCAGGATGTTGTTCATTTCAATATAAAAATTTACTGCCCCCCCCATTCAGTGTATATCCACTAAGTTTCAGGCATTATTCTAAAGCATAGGGATGTCATTAGCTCAAAGATTGGATTTATGAAGTGATCAAAGCTGCCCATGTTCGTAAGAGAGGGGGAGGAAAGCTCCCAATCAAGAACGCTTTAAGTAAATGAAAATTAAAAAAGAATTTTCAATAGGAAAACCTGTTAAAATAAATGTAACTTTTACAATGAAAAGCTTGATACCTAGTAACAATAGTATTTTGTGTCTGTTGCTTACGGAGTATGAGAAATTGCTTACTTACCTAGATAATATTTTTGCCAAGAATTCCATATTAAATTTAACCTTCATTTTTTTGGCATTTGCCAATCACTAATTATACGAGTCATTTTAAAAAGCTTTAAAGTAATTTACCCCTTAAAAACAGAAATCAATTTAGCTTTTTTACTTCCAAGAGAGGATGCTTTGGGTCTTGGTTTTCCTACCATGGATCTTCTGATGAAACAAACAGTGTACCAAGACAACCAACACTATCTACATACTTTATGTAGCTACCAGGCTACGATGGTAAAGCAATTCCCTTTCGTAGATGACTTCGAAGTTGGTGGGCCTAATTGTGTCCTTGTCTTCAGCTTTGTTTTGCCTTACTGACCAGTGATATCTGTTGCTCAGTGGTCCCATATTGGCCTGCCTGCTGCTAGCCTGATGTGGAGAAAGGTATTGCAATTGCCAAGTATCTTGCCCTTCGCCTCCTTTCTCAGGACACAGGCTTTAAAGAGTTGGCAGCACGCAAAGGTCTTGTAGTCAGGGGAAGCAGCCTAACAAGACTGCACACGGAGCACATGCTTATCACCTGTCCCAGCAATTGCAAACAGACTAGCACTTCTCTAGGGCAGCATGCTAGTCTTCCCTTTCCAAGGGAAAGTGGTGCCACCAGTAATAAATAGCATATCAGATAATGACAAATAACGGATCTTTTTTTATTTCAACGATATACACTTAGGCTTTTCAAATTTATATATAGATATTTTAATAACAGAACAGTATTGTTTCACTAATAAAGCAGCCAGGGTAAATGAAAATATGTTTAAGTCACCCATGCCTTGTGACCTCCTAAGATAAACCAACACTTTTTAAGTAAGTATAAGCAGCTTGTGCCTTCCAAAGACTTAAAGAAGCAATAACAAAGCATGACAATTGATTTTGAAAATTAATATTCTAATGAAGTAAGAAGCAAAACAGGAAGAATTTTTAAGGCTCGCAAATTCCCTCCATACATGTTGTTGCAAAGAAAAGCTTTGAACAAAATGCAGTAATCACTGCATTACTTTTAATATCAAATACCCAATTTCCTAGAACTAGATAAACGTAGGTGAAAATAGACAAACTTATCCAAACCGATGCAAAAACGTTAAGACATTAAAAGAGCTTGATTAAGAGTTGGGAAAAGAGGGGACCACGAACTGACAGTCTCTGCCAAAGCTCGGTATTCAACTTCTCACTGGAAGGCCTGAAAGTGAGTTAAGTTGCAAACACAAAACAAGTGTGAGAGGACTAATTTCGGGGTGGACATCTGAGTCTCCCCTCCTCCATTCCTTTCAGACCTATAGTCCTGTGCTTTCTCTCCTAATGGCTTTGGGTTTCTAGAAAAGTCCCTCATATCTTTCGGTCTAATTATCTCATTGTACAGATCTCTAAAAGAAATAAAGGAAAGAAATGCGGTTTGCTCTGGGCGCGGACATTTTTTTTCCTGCTCTGGGCTCTTAAGGGTTCAACCAACTTTCCCTGAAAAGGATGTCGCCAAAGGGCGATGAGGCTTAAAATCCTGCGGTGCTCTCATTCTGTTTTCTTTCTTCCTCTTGCACCACCCCTTTTCCTCCCCCGCCACCCCCCCCCCACACACACACACTGACAATCCAGGACCACTCTTCAGTAAATTGGAGTGTTTTGAGGAGTTTCCTCTCTTTTTCACTCTGAGCCCAGAAGGACTTACTGTTGAGAGAAACAAAGCTCTTAGCCAGGGCATAGGCAAATAGAAGAATACTTGAAGGAAATAAGGACCTAATTGAAAATAAAAAATAAAAAAATCTCAAGCTGCCTAATTGCAATTAAGTGTTTTTGCAGAAAAAAAAATGAGCATTTTGTTTTTTGGATAGTGTTTAAAAACACTAAGAGGTCTTTACCCTATTCGTTCTTGTCTGCTTAACAGACGTATAAACACCGTGCACGCTTCTAAACACTTATAAAATATGCCTTTTGTTACTTAAATCATTTTTTTAAATCTTAAACCGTTTTCTCCCAATGTCTCTGCTATCTGTCATAAGAATAGGGTACAACGGGGGAAAATCTTCAAAGTCAAATATGGAATAACTTTCATCAATTGTTTCTTGATTGCAAGTATAATTGTGTTTTGGTTGTTTTTAAAACTACTTTTCCTCAATCATTGTAATTAAACGCATTCGTGTGGTGAGAAGGAATTTTTTTTTTTTTTTTTTTTTTTTTTTTTTTTTTTTTTTTTTTTTTTTTTTTTTTTTTTTTTTTTTGTCCAGTGGCATTCTCGGGTTTTATGCTTCCAGCGTTCCGAAGCGCCAACTAATTTGGCTCGCGTGGCCAGCAAATTGCACCTGCAAACTCTCGCCTTCATAAAGAAAAGTGCGGTGCCCACACGAGGTCATTCGTGATGGGCCAGGGTTCCAGGTCGATTTGGGCTGGTTCGTTGGTGACTGTCCGATCCGCCTGGGAGGTGGGGCAGGCGACAGTACTGCGTCAGGCTTAGCACTCTGCAGAGCTGCGGGCCTCCGGAGCCAAATGACTTCTCAGAGCAGCGCCCGGAGTGCTGGTTCTAGCGCTGCGAGTTCAGCCCATCAGGAGCCCTTTGGACCGATCCGACTGCCCACTGGGGTGAGGGGGTGTGCTGGGAGGAAGTCACCTCCCCACCCCTTCGACATCTCCGTGGCTCGATTGTCTGATCTGACCCAGCCCCACCTATCCATCCCCTCACTTCCCAGCCGCTAGCCAGCCCCCAAGATCCTTGCCCAAGGGGTTGGTTGGGTGCTTTGCCCCGGGTTAAATTTCAGACGTCCGGATTCAAAGAACGTGTTGGGTTTCGGTTCTCACGGTTATTTGCATGGTGACAAGACCGAGAGAGACTGCCTAAAACCTGGAGAAGGGGGTTAACGCTTTAATGAGGGGCTTAACACACTGGCCATAGGTCCTTTTCACCCTCCTCTTGCACCAAGTCTGATCTTTTCAAGTGACAGCCTTTCCTCTATCCTCTTCGCTGCCCCCAGCAAGGTTCTTGGATGGTGGGTTGAGGGGGGGAGGAGAGAAGAATCACTTGTCTAAAGGGACGCGCTCCCCCACACCAGGCAGATCCCCAGTTTAAAAATCCATCCAGAGGAGCAGAGATGATGCTTGATAGCCGCCCCTTTCTCGGAGTCATTTCTCCACTAAGTCACTGAGCTCTCCAAGCCGCAACCAGAGGAAGCTGACCGGACAGACAGACAGACAGACCCACCCGCCGCCCACCTCTGGCTATGGCTGCGAGAGATAAGAAAACAGACCCTCGGTGGCCCAAGTTAGGTTTGCGCCAGTTCCAGTGCTCTCGAGCTCGTCGCCAAAGTTGTTTCCAACTGATGCAGAACCAGAGAGAAAATAGGCTTTAAATCTTTGAAAATAGGCTTTAAAAGTTGACCGAGAGTGTTCTACTACCAACCGCGATGTTCAATGCATTTTAAAAACTGGAAATCCTTTCGTACTTCGCTAAGATGTCCACTGCTCAAAAGTCATGTTTTATTTTCCATCTCGGGGTATTCTAACTAATTCTACCGCGGCAAGAGTGGAGAATTGCAATGATCTGGATAACCCGAGCCTGAAAAGCTAGAAAATCTACTACAAACTAAAATACCTGCATCCTTGCTCTAGCCCCGTCCTACCATCAGGATAGGCACAACTCCTGCACAGGGTCTAGTCAACGGGATCCATAAATCCGCAGCCTCTGAGGCTAAAAAAAAAAAAAAAAAAAAAAAAGATAGAGACAAATATGAGATAAAAAAAAAAACTTTAAAGTGGCCAATTTTTTTCTCAAAAGCTCCGACCACTAGCGATTAAGCACCTGGTGGGGGAAAGGTCTGCAAATCCATTGCCCAGAGGCGCTGAAGTCGCTTGGGGAGTTGTCTGGAAGAAAAGCAACTTTGATTTTGATTTTAGGTTAAAAAAAAAAAAAAAAAAACCAGAGGGCTAATGTGACCGCTAGTAGGGTCAGCCAGTTTCGGTCCAGATGACGGACAGCCCAAGGAGGCGGTTCAGTTAAGCCCCGGCGCCTCCGGACGTCATTCATTGCTCACTCCCGTTCTGCTTGCGCTCGGGCGTTATTAACTAGCGTTGAAAACCTTCCACCCCGACCTCGGCGGGGCTGGCAGCGGACGACCCCAAACCTCCAGCCGGGAACCCGCCCGCCCGCCCCCTGGCCAGCCCGCCCTGGCTGACACGCCACGCGCCCAAGTCCGCACCGCACGCCTCCCTCTCCGGCCGCACTCGCCGGGCTCAACTAGAGCGGCGCGCAGCTCCGGGTGCCAGGTGTCCGCGGCCGCGTTCCCACGCTTCGGCCCGAGTCTCGGGGCGGGCATTGGAGGGAGCGGCCCCGCCTCCTCAACCTGAGCCAATCAGAGAGCCTCCCCATCTCCTGGGAGGCGGGGCCCTGTGGCAAGGTGACCCCGCCCACGCGGGGTGGGCGGGGGCGTGGCCCTCGCAAGCTCTGGCGGCCGAGCCGGGCTGCAAGCGTGGGAAAGAGCCTCGAGGAGCCGATCGCGCCGCCGCCGCCGCGGAAGCCGGGTCTGTCGGGGAGCCCAGGGCGGCCGGGCGGCTAGGAGGCGGGAGGAAGGCGGGGAGCCCGCGGCTGCCCCGCGCAGTCTTCGCCGCCGCGATGAAGCGCCCTTGCGAAGGGTCCACTTCCGAGAGCGACATGGACGAGACCATCGACGTGGGCAGCGAGAACAATTACTCGGGGTGAGCGCGGGCTCGGCGGGAGGGAACCTGGAGCCCCAGGCAGCAAGGGGGGAGCTTTGGGATCCAGCTCGGGAACGTTCATCCCCGCTCGGCAGCTGCGCGCTAAGGGAGTGGGTGGAATATTGGGGTGTTGGGGTGGTGAGTGGAGGAATGCTGGTTTTTCATTCTAGGGCTGGGCTGGCTGGGGACAGACCCGACCCGGGATGCAAACTACCGGGAAAACAGGAGCTGGCAAGGGAGGGTCTAGGACTGTCAGTGCTGCACGTCCTAACAAGGGGTGATGCCCCTGCTACTCGGTGTTGCAGTTTTTATTTATTTATTTATTTATTCATTAATTTATTAATTTATTTATTTTTCAATAAGCCAGTAGTGGGGGAGAAAAATGTTTTTTAAGCTTTTTTTAAAGAGGCCCAAAGAGGACTTACGCTTTGGAGAAATGAACAGTGATTTGCTCTGTCGGGGTTCAAGGAGGTTGAGCTTTTTCAGGTTCGACCGGGTGTGACTTGCTGGCCCGGAGAATGAGTGACAGATGTAAGGGTCCTTTCGGCATCATCTCTTTGACTCCTTGTTCTGAAGTCTGGAAAAGATCGAGGTTGTGATCCCAGAAGCCAGACCTCCACTCTGCAGTGACAGGGGGGAGATTACAGAGGCATTTTAGTGCCCAGGCGGGTCAAATGATAATTGCTTCTAATTGGTATTCCCCAGAAGCACCTTAATTATTTATCTACAGCTGTCACTCAAGGAACAAAAATTCTTTTTACCTTTGGTGAACTTTTTGGTGTGTTTGTGTGTGTGTGTGTCCCGCACCCCACTCCACCATGTTATGGACCAACCTATCTCTGGTAACAGCGGAAGCAAATATAATTCTATAAAACGTGATATGCAAAGTATATTCTAATTATTGAAGTGTTTTGTAATCTTTTTCTGAGATCAGAAAAACAAGATGTCATGTGAAAGGCGAAACCAGTAGAAAAAGGGTAGGAATGAAAGGGATGGTTAATTCAGAAATAAGATCCAGAAGTGAGAAGGTGAGGTAATAAGAACCTCGTGTGTGCAACATGTTAAAAATGAAAGCGCAAATGACAGAAACCTGGAGACTTTGAGAACTTAAGCATAGTGTCTATGAATAATGAAGAAAAAAACAGATACAAGCTTAAAAAATAGTTGGTCAAAATTATGGGACAAAATGATTGAATTTTCATTAGAAAATATTTTTCATTAATCAGCTCAAGGCCGATTGTAGCTGAGAGGCACTTTCATACAGTTTCATTTTTTAAAAAAGCATATTTACCCATCAGTTGATGTAATTTTGTAATGGAAATATGCACCAAGAGCATATTTAATTTGGATGTTTTGTAAAAGATTAGTATGCAAAAATTTAAGTTTGTCATCTTCCCTGTTGTGAGATATGGCTATTTGAAGTTTTGAAATAGAAAAATATTGTTTATTTTAAAGGTTGCAACTAGGAAAAGTTTGACCTGTAATGACAAATACTTGCTTGATAGTAATGCTAAGCATGGTTTTTATTTTAAAATTACTCTGCTTTGTTTAGTGTGTCAACAGGAGGCAGGAGGAGAGATGCTCTAAGCATTAGTTGTCTTTTAAGTAACATATATAGCGGAACTAAGAAGTTTCACAATATTTAACTTCTAGTGCTGACTGCCCACAATCATTTCACTGGAAGACGTAAAAGTTCAGAAACTTTTTGTCGATGAAGTTGGTATTCAGATTGTTCTTTTTTTAAATTGAAAAATAATTTTGTTTGTTGAACAAAGAAAGAATTAAAAGTAAATTTTGACCTGTGCAATCACTCAGAAGAAAACTATTGTTATGTTAATACAACACCTGACATACTCTTCCTGTTTCATAGGCAAAGTACTAGCTCTGTGATTAGATCCAATTCTCCAACAACAACATCTCAAATTATGGCCAGAAAGAAAAGGAGAGGGGTATGTGTTTTTTCCCTCTTTCTTTCATGTAATCCAACCAAATGTGTAAGAGTTATATCTTTCCTTTAGTAATTTTATCATTTGTATATTCACAATTTTTTTTGTTTTGCTTTCTTTGGAATAGATTATAGAGAAAAGACGTCGAGATCGGATAAATAACAGTTTGTCTGAGTTGAGACGACTAGTGCCAACTGCTTTTGAAAAACAAGTAAGCCGCCCCCACCCTGACCACCCCACCAGAAGGCCAAAAAAAATCTGATTCTCTCTGGGAATGTGGGTTCTTGCTAAAGCTCATTAAAATAATGGTGTATGTGCCCTGATCCGGCTCTGAGCAGCTATTTCAATAAAATGCTTTGTTGTGGCAAAACTATTAAAAACATAATCCATCATGAAGTTGAAAAACATTTCTGTCCTTTAGCTTATTTTCCCCTTAAGGGTAACAGTGTTCATGCTTTCTCTGTTCTTTCTCTGAATACCAGTGGTGGTTTTATTTAAAAGCAAGCTGTATGTAGTATTCTTCAAAAAATGATATCATGTGTGAAATTTCATTTTTGTCTTCAACAGTTTTAAAAAAGTAAGACGTTTCATTAAAAAAAAGTCCAAGTTCAGAAAGTAGCATTTCCACTTCTGTTCTATTGCCTAAATAATGTTACCAATAAAATTTATTTGCCAAACCACATACTTGCTTTCATTTTTAACCCCTGGGTTGATAGCATAATATTTTATTTGGGACATCATTTTGGAAATTTTGTGAGAATCAAGTTAACCATAACTTTCCCAGTCAACAATTTGGTGTATTACTTTATTAAATAAAATTTTTTTCACACTTAGAAAAAGTCAAAGCTAAACAAATGTTTCAATCTTACTCTAAGGAAAGTTGTCTTTCCCTTTCTCTTGAAATATCTAATAACACAGATTTTTAAGAGCACCTTTCAAAGAGAGAGCACCATCCCCTTATTGAAAACACTTTCAGTTTAGTTCAAATAGGATATAAAATAACAGTGTTTGTTTGTTTATTCCATTTTGTTGTTTACTTCATGAACCACACACATTAAAAAAAAAGGTTTGCAAAAGCCCTTGGAAATAATCCAAAAGTTGTGGTTTTAGTTATTAGTCACTTTCACTGAAACTACTGTTCATCATCTGAGAAAAATTGAACACTGATGAGGTGACAGAGGCACACGACATAATGTGCTAGTGATTACCCATTTCAGTTGCATTTTCAATTACAATAGGTAAAAACTGAAAATATCTGTAAGCAGTGTTGTTAAATATGAATACCCAAATGCGTATGTTATGATGTGCAGCTGTTCTTTAGGCGATTTATTTTCCAAGTTTGATAGATATTTTTTAAATGTTGAATTAAAACAAAACTTGAAAGCAAACTTCAGTCATTTGACAGTTCGCTATCATAAACACAGGCTTTCTCATTTTCAGAGCTTGGCTACCACCCTGAAAAAGCAAGTCCTGTCAGTATCATTGCTAGAGTGTTCTGTGGAAAGTGAATTAATGCTGGCACTCTCACCATCAACTAGACGCTAACCATTAGAGGAAAAAACACAAATAAAGAACAGAATCTGAAGTAAATTTCAATGTCCTTAAAGCAAACCAAAGTTAAAAGATTTGATTATTTAGATTATCCAGGAAACTTGTAGCGTCTGTGATTCTCCAAGGATAGCACATCTGTATATTAATTGGTATCCAAAGTTCTCTTCTTTTGAAAGGGAACATGAAAGTATATTCCCGGAACTGTTTTATTGAAGAACTTAATGAAAGGACTCAATATTCTTTGTTTCCGTCTTGTTCACTAGATAAGTAGAAAGCTTTGCTTTCTTATTTATAATTTGAAATTTATAGTGACACCTGCTGGTGATTATTGGGGAAAGACCCTTCCCCTTTTAAATTTTTGGTTCTGCTTATCAGCGAATGCCCTTAAAAACTCACTATTTTAAAATATGTATTTTTATAGTATTTTGATAAGACTAGACTTTCCCCCTAAGATGAATTCAGTTGATATAGACTGTAGGATGTTTGTAAAACTATCGGATGAGCCCTAAAATAAAATACATTACCACTTAGACCAGGAATTGGATGCAAAGTTTGAGATTTTTGCACCTATAATAGCTTTGGAGAAGTGGTAAAAAAGAAGATAATTAATATTATGATTAAAATATTATTTATTTTAGTTTCTAAGAATAAATTGGTAACTTACTAGCTATAATATTTAGTGTTTTCACATAATGTGGGAACATAATTCGGGTTTTAAAATTTTCTAGTGAGAGGGGAAATTGAAAATTTAATGTGAATATTCAAAATTCATTTAATGTGCTCAACATTTTATTTTCTATTAAGGGATCTGCAAAGTTAGAAAAAGCTGAAATATTACAAATGACGGTGGATCATTTAAAGATGCTTCAGGCAACTGGAGGTAAAGGTAAGGATATGACTTCATTTTCCTCTTCTCATTTTTCTCTTTGCATTCCCCTCCCCCAAGATTACAAAGATGAGAGAGAGGACAGTTCTTTAACAACCTAAGATAGGAGGTCCTAGGTTAAAACCATGGCAATCAATGCTAATAACAGAATTGAACTCATGGGAAAGAACTTTTAGAACAAAAGAAGCACTTGACCCTGGACTTGTGTTTGCTTTCATAATACAGTGGGAGTAAAGCCTCATTCACATCAGCCTGATCAGAGACTTGTTTGGGACTTCAGAAGCACATTCTGAAATCTAGGCAGAAAAAACAAAACAAAACAAACATCCAAACATAAACAGGAGGTTAGAGGCCATCTTTCTCTCTTTGCTTTCTTCAAAATCCTTTTAAACGTTAGTGACAGTATTGGGCAATTTAGCAGCATTGGAGTATCTATGCCATAATACCATAGATATTAATATTAACACTATTGTAATTCTGTTATCTAAATGATAATAAAATTTTAATTGTTTTTAATAATAGTAACAACAAGAGCAAAAAAATAAAAAAACAAGACTCAGTAGAATGTAGCTCTCCCAAAGATTGTGACTCTAGATTTATTTTTATTATTTCTTTCAAGATTTTAATTGGTCTTTAACTTAGTACAGTTAGTAAATTCATTAAGGAAAAAATACTGAAGCATCATCATATTAAGGGAAGCAAACAGGTACAGAAAACCTGGAACTCAGGCTGAAAAGAATGTCCTCAGTACTGAGCAGGAAGAATTAATTGTGTGACGCACTAGAATGGGAAGAAAGTCAGGGACAGTCCCTTATCTCAGGCTAGAAGTAAGCTTGAGACCCCAAAAACTAATATTCAAATGTCATTATTGTATATATTACACATCATTTAGACTTTTAGGAGGTTTTGTTTTGCTTGGCCCTTTTGCTTCTTTTTTTAACCCCCTGGCAGATCTTTGGTATTCATCTTAGTCAGAGGCAGTATTCAGTGTACTTGACTGAAAGTATAGAGAAGTAGCATAACAAGGTGCTACATCTAAGGTTTGGAGGCTTCTCTGAACTCAGCCTTATACTACATGACATCAGTTTGCCCTAGATTGGTAGGGGTCTATTATGGAAGAAAATAGATTTGTATCAGTTGGTAGAGAAGAACTTCATTTTTTGAGTTCACTCTAGCCATTCTCTGAGCACCTGTAAAACTCCAGCCCTCGTCACCATCTACAGTGTATGAGTGATAGGAGTTTTAGTTTTTAAACATTACAAAGGAAATATAAAATTTAAAACATTTGAAGGGATGAGCACACATTACGTGGACCTTTTTACATCTTAGAAAGGGAAGAGAATCAACTAATAGAAAATGGAGACCAGCGCAGCTTGTCTACTGCCTTTGTCTTTGGACTCTGCTTTGCCTATATCTAGTTCTGTGGACATGCTGAGCTCTGGATCTCTCCAGTCCCATAGTTCTGTCTATATAAGAGCTGCTACTCTAGGATTTTAGGAGACTGGTTGAGTTTGTGATGGTACAAAACAAGAAAAGTTTTTTTCAGTTGTGCTTCTCCCTTACCATTGTTAACCATAGGCTTAAAGCTCCTTATCAGAGTTCAAATATTTGGCATGAATTGGATTTCTAAAGCGTAATATTTTTCTTAGAGCTTATAAAAACTAAGTTCCATCATGGTTGCTATTCTTGGCTACCTAAACACTCCTAAAATGTGTCCCAGACAGATTTTAACTTTACGAGCAGACATTTCCAGCAAGTGCCCTACAAGTTGCTTGGCTGCCAGATCCCAGCAAGGTCATCAGGCAGAATGTGTGGGCCTGGAAGGAAGAGGGCTGATACCAGGACTGGCATCCTTGGAGGATGCAATGGAGTCTCAGAGCATAGTGGTGATTGGCAGGAACACTGTGTTGGGCTCGCCTGATTTCAAACCCTGCCTTTACTATTTATAAGCATGCTGGGTAAATTCTTGACTCTTTTTGAGTAGCAGTTTCCACATTCATTAATTGAGGGCCATGATAGTACCCCCACCACAAAATTGTTGTTAGTATATTAATTAAAGTCATACAGCAGTACTGGCATAGAGGAAGTGGCATGGTTATTATAGTTGGCCCAACATCCATTCCCAGGAGATGGCAACTCACTGTCATTTCCCGCTACATTCAGCAATGGCACAGGAATTGCATCATTTACATTCCTCAGAGATCAGCAGAGAAAATAGCCATATATTACAACCTATAGCAGGCAGACTACAAATTTTAATTCCTTTATAATCACTCAAGACAGTTCTTGGAAGCTCTAGGAGTGGTAATTCTGAAATCCACTTTTGATAGTCAGTTTGGACATTCTAATGGTTTCTTGAGAGACTTTCGTAATGTAAATTTCCAAATCCCTCAGAGCTTCTGGACTTCTATATTTTTTCTTTGTTTTTTTTTTTTTTTAGTTTGGGGGCCACACTCAATGTTACTCTGGGTTTACTCCTGGCTCTGTGCTCAAGGATCACGCCTGGTGACCTCAGGGTATGGAGTACCCTACCTTCAATATTATCTCTCCAGCCCTTGGACATATTTTTACTGACAATTACCGCCCTCCTCCTCTTATAGAAGTCAGTGATGTGCACAGCCTTACCATGAGGACTCACATATGAAATCTTTCTGTGGAGATTTCTTCTCTAGGAAGATCTCTCCCTCATAAGTCCAAGAACTTTGTTGCTAACTCTAACCCAAAAATAAATAACTATTTTTATGGCTGATCTTTGACATTTTATGGTATCTTTATATGGCAACTTTGTACTATTATTGTTTTAGTGGCGTATGTTTTTGCCTCAAATGCCTTTTGGGACATCAGTTTAGAGTTGAAATTCTAACTTAAGGTTTTTGACTATATAATTATTTTCTGAACTACTTTGATGAAGAATAAGAAAGTCTAATTTTCATAGATAATAAGATAAGTACTACTTTTATTTGTAAAAAAAAACATAAAAATGGATTAGAGCTATAGCAGAGAGGGTAGGAGGTTTACCTTGCACACGGTCAACTCATGACCAATCCTGGTTTGATCCCTGGCATCCTTTATGGTCCCCCTGCCAGGACCGACTTTCTGAGCACAGAGTCAGGAGTAACTCCTGAGCCGCTGGGTATGGCATCAAACACAAAAACAAGAGCATAAAAATAGCAAATGCCTTAGATTAAAATATTCTTAATTGAATATAGTATTCCTCATTTATGTGTATTTATAGATATGTATATATACAAGCCAAAAATGAGACAAAAAAACATTTCACTTGAATATATTTTAATATGAAAAGGATATATTTGTATTAGCTCAAAATTAGCTCAAACATTTGATTTATCACTCAAAATGGTGATATACCTTGAATGTCTTATGTTTACTGTACTCCAAGTTAGTAGATAGTTACTGATAATTATCAGACATTACCGTTTAGTTTTTAACTAAATAGTATTTGATTGTGTGAAAGACAAACACTTTTGGGCCGAAGCAACAGTATAGCAGGTAGGGTGTTTCCTTGCAAGTGGCCAACCCAGATTCTATCCCCAGCATCCCATATAGTCAAGCCAGCCAGGAATAATTTCTGATGCAGAGCCAGGAATTACCCCTGAGCATCACTGGGTGTACCTCCCCTCCAACATAAAAAAGAAAGACAAGGACCTTATCTGCTGTACTAGTTCTCCAGCTCCAGATCCAACCATTTTTGTGATAGTATAAAGGATTTGGGGGCCAGAGAGATAGCATGGAGGTAAGGCATTTGTCTTGCATGGAGAAGATCAGTGGTTCAAATCTCAGCATCCATATGGGTCCTCTGAGCCTTCCAAGAGTCATTTCTGATCCTAGAGCTAGGATTAACCAGAGCACTGCCGGATGTGACCCAAAATCCAAAAACCAAAATAAAAAAAAAAGATTTGAAGAATGCCTTAATATATTAAAAACTCAAACTATAGGTGAGTTACATAGTGGATTCATCCATACACATGGAAAGAATTATATAATATCTTGCAAGAAAAAGTTAGCTAATCAATGAAGTAGCTATATTCAATTTTATAAAAAAAATTGAGTTATATAGTTATATTAAATGTTTATCAGTAGTGTAGTCTCATATTACAGGTTCGAAAAATATTTTTTTTTGTTTTTGGGCCACACCCGGTGTCACTTAGGGGTTATTCCTGGCTATGCTCTCAGAAATCATTCCTGGCTTGGGGGACCATATGGAATGCCAGGGGATCAAACTGCATTCTGTCCTAGGTTAGCAGTCCATCCTAGGTTAGCACGTGAAAGGCAAATGCCCTACCACCTGCACCACTGCTCCGGCCCCAGAAAAATATGATTTTTAAAGAAAAATTCACTATCTTCAAGGTTAGTATATGTAAAAAATTATTTTGTCTTTTGTTCAATTTTGTTCAGAGTATTAGGATATTTTTACTTTGTTGATAAAAATTATTTTTAAAGTATTCATGAATTGGGGGCCGGGCGGTGGCGCTGTAGGTAAGGTGCCTGCCTTGCCTGTGCTAACCTAGGACAGACCGCGGTTCGATCCCCCGGTTCCCCATATGGTCCCCAGTGCCTGCCAGGAGCGACTTCGGAGCGAATAGCCAGGAGTAACCCCTGAGCGTCGCTGGGTGTGGCCCAAAACCAAAAAAAAAAAAAAAAGTATTCATGAATTAACTGAGAGTCTAACACATTATAAAAGTAATTCCTCAAGCTGTTAAGATGCTGTTCAGAACTGTTATTAATACAAACACAGTGAAGCTGTTTCAGATGTGTATATGTGAGAAAGAGAGAAAGAATGAGAGAGAAAGAGAGTGTGTGAGCTCACTGTGGTGTCTGTGGAAAAGTTTATTAGAGAATCCCATATAGAAGAGAGGTGATGCCAAGTTTTCGCCTCTGGAAGCGTTTGAAAATGGAGCTGTTCTTAATTTCTCACCCCACACCCCAATTGCCCTCCAACCCCCTCCCCCACCCCATGATATCTGGTTGCAAGAACAACCTCTCCATACAGTACAGCCAGAGTTGCCACACACGTGGACAGAGCAAAGTACCTTTCTTAATTTTTGCCAGAGTCAAAACCATGCATCCCTGGCAGCTTTTTCCAAAAAGCATCTTATCATCTTTCTCCTTAAATCCTCCCCAGGATGGAGAGCAGCCTCCTTGATGGATCCATTCATTCCCTGGGTAAATGTGTACTTTTCTCTTTCTCTGCCTGCCTCCCCACTCCTGACACCCCACTCCACAATGCAGGTTACTTGGACGCCCATGCCTTGGCCATGGACTTCATGAGCATTGGATTTCGAGAGTGCCTGACCGAAGTGGCCAGATACCTGAGCTCAGTGGAAGGCCTGGACTCCTCGGACCCCCTGCGCGTGCGGCTGGTCTCCCATCTCAGCACTTGTGCCTCGCAGAGGGAGGCCGCAGCCATGACCACTTCGCTGGCTCACCACCACCCGCTGCACCCGCACCACTGGGCCGCAGCCTTCCACCACCTCCCCGCAGCCCTGCTACAGCCCAACGGACTCCACGCCTCCGAGTCAAACCCTTGTCGCCTCTCCACCACCGAAGTGCCTCCTGCCCACGGCTCGGCCCTCCTCACAGCCACATTTGCCCACGCCGATTCCGCCCTGCGGATGCCTGCAGCGGGCAGCGTCGCGCCCTGCGTGCCACCTCTCTCCACTTCTCTCTTGTCCCTCTCAGCCACTGTCCACGCAGCTGCCGCAGCGGCCACAGCAGCTGCCCACAGCTTCCCTCTGTCTTTCGCGGGACCGTTCCCCATGCTTCCCCCAAATGCAGCTGCAGCAGCCGTGGCAGCTGCCACGGCCATCAGCCCCCCTTTATCGGTGTCAGCCACCTCCAGCCCTCAGCAGACCAGCAGTGGAACAAACAGTAAACCTTACCGACCCTGGGGGACAGAAGTGGGAGCTTTTTGAGTTTCCCTGGAACTTCTTGCAATAGTAGCTGAATGTCTTTCATTTCAGAGTCAGCTTGAAAAACCTCTGCACCCTAAAAGTAGCCATCTGATGGCTACAGATCCGCACAGGAACAATAAAGCTATTTCAGACACAAACCTCACAAGTAGAAAAGTGGTATTATCTTTTTTAATCTGTGTGTGTGTGTGTGTGTGTGTGTGTGTGTGTGTTTGTGTTTTTAAAGGCAGCTTGGTAACTGACATCCACAACTTTTGAAGAACTTCACCCTTGTTTCTCTTTAGAATTTCCAGGAAAACATGGATTATACATGCAGCAGTACATCTGTATATTCGAATTGGAGAATAAAAATGCCCTGGTTGATTTCTTTGGAAACTTATTGGGGGTTGGATGGGGAAGAAGGCCATATTTCGTAAGTGCCTGAATTATTAGTGCAGTCTCCTGCTGTACCTATATTATTTCACAAGAAAGGAGTATAAAGACTAGGTTAAGTAAGAAAGGGAAGGGACAGAAATCTTGAATTAAGCTGCAGACATTTTAGTACACTGCCAGATGAGTACTCTGTTGAAGCCAACCTACAGTTGTGTTTATTGACCAAAAGTATTGTTGAAAGTAATTTTCAAGTTGAAAACCAGTTTTAGTTTGCTTTCTTTGTATCGATTTGCTAAGTGGTGACATTTAGCAATGCATTCAATATAAGAAATATGCCATCAGTGCTCAGATAAATATGCATTTCTGCCCTACCTGAGGGCCCCAGGGACTTTATTTCGTGGCTCAAAATATGGTGCTTCTTTATATTAACCAGACATTTATAGAATGTACCCACAAGTAGCTGTCTACTGTGTGTTTGCCCACTAGAGACTGTTTGATTCATGCCAACTTAAAAAGTCTCCAGTTTATAAAATTGGATTAATTTATTTCATTTCATTCAGACTATTTTTACATATTTATCCTTTTCATTTTGCCCTGGTATTAAGTAATATCTATCTATCCTTGTTACCTTTGGGGATGTTTTATTTCTGGAGGTGATAAGACAGGGCAAAAGAATTGAGAAAGAGAACAGCTCCAGTTTGTAAAATGATTGTGTTTGTGGGGAGGGAAAAAATGATTGTGTTTGATCCCAAATCAAATGAATGTATGCAATGAGATGTACATAAATTATTTTTGACCAAGCCTAGACTAGTGTTGCATTACAATGTTTTGGTTTCTTTAAATTTTTATTTTGTTTATGACAAAATAATCTTGTAATACATTGAAATAGAGCATGTGGGATTTATGTTTGAAAGATAAAAGACACAGCATGTATTATTATGCACTTCATTTCTCTGCTGTGTGGAGAAAGCAATAAACCTTATGAAAATGTTAAACATTATGCAAAATTATACATTTAAATATTTGTTTTAAAATTTCTGTATCTAGTCTCTTTGCATTACTTTGTAACCTTTTTCTATGCAAAAGTCTATATATCACTAATTAAATGAAGTCCTTTTTGACTATTTTATGTGGATGAATTGTTTTTTGCACAATGAAAATTTGACGAGTTTCAAGGGAGGTCTTCTTTTACTAATGATTTAAGCCATGGCTTTTCTTTTTGTCTCCCAATGTCATTTGTTATGATTCACAAATTGTTTGAGAATAGAATAAATCTGAGCATGTAAGTCGGTTAAGCATAGGTAGGTATGACATTATTTGGATCAGTTTTTACTCCTTGTGTGCTTAACCATAGATCTTGTGGTATGCAAATAAAAGATTTCTAAATGGGATTATTCCAAACAAAACAAGCAGGTATGTGCCTCATATTTTATAACTAAAATAAATTAGAGTGTTTTAAAATATCACCTGAATTGCCATATACAGGATAAATCTTCTATTGATTAATCTTCTATTGATAAATCTTGTTCTCAACAAAACTTTCCTTTGTAACCGTGGCAATATTTAAGTTATATCTCTTTCTTCACTAAAACACAAAACTTTTTCAGAATTCCTAAGTCTTCTGGACTAAGCATATAAAATCAACTATGTCAATTAAGTGTGCAAAAAGTTAAGGAAAAGGTGGGAAGTGCCTTATTCAGGTTTGAAAATTCAAGCATGTATTTTACCTAATTTCATCTCTTACATGAGTTAAAGAAAACAATAAAACATTTTACCTTGTTTCTTCTGTCTGAAAGTTCTGCTCTTATTACATCTAAAATTAGCACTAACGGATCAGGTGGCAAGAAAATAGGTATAGTGGTATTTGATTTGCTTTAGAATCATCATTTGCAAACAAGCCGGTCTGTAAATTATTTTTAAGATTTGAAAATGGATTCTGTCCTTTTAGAAAGCATTGGGTGAATTTTTTTTGAAAATGTAAAAGGGACAATGTTTAGATATCATCGGGACTTTTAAAAAATTAATTATAGAGCATAGTATAGCAGGTAGTGTATTTGCCTGGCATACAGCTGACCTGGGTTTGATTCTTGGCACTTCATATGGTCTGAACCCCACCAGCAGTAATCCCTGAGTACTGCCAGGTGTGGCCCCTCACAAAAAAAATAAATTACAAAATTTTAGGATATATCCTCTTTCTTCATCTTTCTGTCCTGTTCTCTTTATTTTTCTTATTTTTCCAATTTAGTAGGGTAATTAGTTTTCAATTTAATATGTGAGAATATTTGTAAGGTTTTAGAGAAAAAAATATAGGCTGACTCCAAGGCTTGACTTCATTGTTCCCTTGAATACCACACGCTTCAGAACCTTGAGTCTTAGAAACTCATTGGGTATGATCCTGGAGATAACAGTATTCCCAGATGGCACAGGTAATCCTTGACATTGCCCAGAGCAGCATCACATCCTTAGATTGAACTGCAGTCCAGTTAGTGAAGTACTTCCAAGGTAGAACACGGTACCTCTTTTATACTGCTTGGGAGGTCTAAATAAAATATTTGCAAAAGGTAATTATTATTAGTAATATCAGACAGTTCAAGTTTATATTTCACTCTTTCTATTAACATTTCAGTGACATGTCTGTCTCTGATACAGATGTTTTATAAAAGTACAATCATTTATTTTTAAATCTTAAATGTGGTTATTTTTATGTTTGATTTCAAAATAGGCCCAAACTGGGAGGTAAGGCACTTGCCTTGCATGTGACTGACCCCCCAGACAGACCCCCTGATGACAAAGCCAGAAATAGCCCCAGTACACTATCAGATGTGACCCCAAGCTATCTCGCCACGCACACACAAAAAATTTAGAATTTGACATATTGGCAGATTTTGTTTGTGTAAAAATTTATTCTAGGGGCAGGAGAGATAGCTCATTAGGTTGGAGTGCATGTAGGAAGCCTGGGTTCAGCAGAATGATAGAAAGTGGGGAACTTCAGAAATTTACTTTTCCTACAAATGTTACTAAGTTATATGTATATCTAATTAAAAGTAGACATCCATGAGCCAACAGTCTGTTGTTGAAGCCAACTACCATAGCTGCCCATGGGATCCTGGAGATATACCCATGCAATATTTATTTATCTGTGAGATAATTGTGGAGGTGCACAATGAAGAAAAGAATATTTGGTACCTGTTGATAGAATTTTTAGATTCCCTTAGGATCTTTTACACATATCATATATACTATATTTTCTACTATATTTCAAGGAATCTCAGGAATTTAGTGGTAAACACCTGGGGGTACTCAAGAGCTGCTAGTAGTGTTCATCAGACCAGGTATAATACCAGAGATCCAACTGGGGTTGGTCACATTCAAAGTAAGCATATTAATCCCTGTAGTATCTCTTTGGCTCATAGAATCTGAAAAAATTTTAATGTGTGTAAGTAATGATTCAAATATAAATTAGAGTAAGAGTCTAGTCGTGTGTACATATACATATATGCCATCAATAACAACAGAACCTTTTGGATTTTAATTTTATATGTTCCTTTGGCTATGCTTGGCCTAAAAGGGCAATATCTCAGGCCAGTGATCTGTGTTTGGTCTACTGAAATCACATCCAAGGTTATAGGAGAGTCACTCAGTATGAGAGATTAAACTCAGAGTCTTATATTTGCTCACCATGTGCTCTACCATTGAGCTATCTTCCATAGATTGCAACATCTAAACTTACACAATGACCATAAGATATGCATTACCCAGAATAAAAAAAATGTTTAAAGCATTTTACGTATCAGGCAATGCTATCACATGATATTGTACTCAAATGTGATTTTTCAGCTGTGGATTAGAGCTGAGGATTTAGCTCAGTGCTGAAGTGTCTGCTTTGCTTTTTGAGTCACTGTATTGGATGCCCTGACATCACCCCCAAAATAGTAGCTCATGATATACATAAGTTAAAATTGATTGATTTGACCTTTAAAAAATATATGTATATATATATATATATCAATATATATATCATCAGTATATGAACCTAGTCAAAGCAAAGTATTTGGCTGGCTTTATAAACTAATAATATAAACAGATATATATTTTAAAAATCTTTTTATGTTTTAGTACTTAGGAACTAGTTTTACTTCTGCATTTTACTGAACAATAGAGTTTTACTTCCCTTTGTAATTCTTTTAAGATCTAAGCAGTAACTTCAGCCCATGAATATTTCAGCGACTACAACAAAGCATTACAACAAATATGACATCATAAATTGTGACTACAACTTACATTCTTCTAAAGGATTTGTCTTTGAACTGGGATAGGAGACCCTAAAAAAAATTAAAGGAAAAGTCTTTAGCTCACAGAGACAATCTGTTGGGAGGAGCCAGAAACAGTTCTCTAGATACTGGTGGTACTTCTCATGTCTACCTTCAAAGGAATAGACAAGAGTGGAGATGATCATAGAATTAAGTCCTCTGCTCTAATGAATGCAATTAACTCCCATTGAAATTCACAGATCAAAAAAGAAATATCAATTTTATATGATTTGCTAAGACTTGTTCTCTGTGATAACTTCCATATATTAAATAGATTTAGGTCTTATAGCTGTTTTATAGAATAGATGGTGATAACTTTACCAGAAATTGGAAATCAAGAGGTTAATTATATAAGGTTGTAATTATATAAGGTTGAACTAAGGCTCCCCTTGGGTATGTCTATTTCTTAGTCCCATACTTTTGAGATCTAGGCCACGTTTTTAACACTGATTTTTCAGGGGAAAAAACTCTTGTTTGGATGCAGAGCTCAGGAGACCATGAGGTACCAGGGATTGTACAGAGTGCCAGCATGCAAAGCTTTGCTCCAGTCCTTTGAATCATCTCTTTAACTGACACAGTTTTTATGACAGAGTCTCATTAATATGTCTATCATCGTCACAAAACTAATTTCCAGTGTAAATACATCTGTAATATTACCATAAAGACTAGTTCATCTTTTTAAATTTATCAAGAATTTTTTGAGATCATATTTATTTTATGATACAGCAAAAAATATTTAGGCAGAACTTCAGTTTTAAAACTTTCAGTTTTTAAGCAAATCACACCTATCTACTCCATTCATTTCCATAAAGGCTACCACTGTTGATGAGAAACATATATATTTTTCTTTTTATTAGAGAGAGAGAGTACTGATCATTCTAAATCTTTAAATGTTCCAGGTCCCTCATATCATAAATAACATTTTTCACTGGGCCTATGAAGTTCTCTGTCTAGTAGCCCATTTGCTTTTACACTTCTTATTTTCAGAAAGAACTTTATAGCTTAAGCCATCTGGGCTATAATTAAACAAGTTATTTTTAATGGTAATTAATAATTTTCTATATATATTTTCAAATCTTATAACCAAGGACATATCAATGTTCAACTAAGGTTTACTTTTGTCTTCTGAGAGTTGAATATTTGATTGACTTTATTAACCTGCAAGAATGATGAGCCCCATACATATGAAATGATAAATGCTAATAAAAATTCTCAGGTATTTTTTCTGAAATTGAAAGAGGTTGGGTGTCTTTGACAAGTTAATTCTCAAATTTTTTGTATTGTGAAAGTTTTGTATATCCACTGTAATGAAAAAATGTCAGCTTTCACCTGAGGAAGAAAAGTATATGTATATATTCATAAGGCTCACTTGTAAAAATGGTATGATGAATTTGACATTGCTCACAAAACATCCAGCTATAATGCTGAATATTATTTACTATATTGATAAGTCCTGCTCCCTAAGTCTTTCATCTTTTTTTCCTCTTCTATGCTTAATGACAACCTACCACCAAACCAATACAATCTGAATTCTTAGGTAGCTCTGTTCGATTAGATCTCCTCCCAAGTCAGCAACGGTTGGCCTTTTCCCTGTTCTCATCACCCTATTCAAGCAAAGCTGCATCTTAGGGTTTCCTTGGTAACTGGGGAAATGACTGTGGGGTGTTTAGTCAGGATAGGAGACTCAGAGACACTCCGACAACTTTTTACTCTCATCATAGTACAGTTGTCAGTCACTGTCACAAACAAATCTAAAAAACTAAACCTGCAGTTGTCTTCTAAACACCCACTGCTGGATTTTTGGAATATTCTGACATCTGAGATGCATAGCATTGCAGTCAGGTGCGGTCACATCATCAAATCCAGATACTTCCCTTGGGCCCTCAGATGAGGTCATGGCTGAGCTCCATGGGCAAGCTAAGCCTATGATGATAAATATATTTTACTGCCTCAGTAAGGGAGCTCAATGGACTGTTGGGCACCCTGCTAAGGTTCACTAAGCCTCACTAATCTCTGAGCCCATCACACAGGCTTAAGACATATATATTGCACCAGGAAAACAGACTTAAA
Organism: Crocidura indochinensis; assembly: GCA_004027635.1. Taxonomy (NCBI): domain Eukaryota; kingdom Metazoa; phylum Chordata; class Mammalia; order Eulipotyphla; family Soricidae; genus Crocidura; species Crocidura indochinensis. The sequence goes on along the minus strand of PVKC010005308.1, from coordinate 9,525 downwards.
TACAAACTGCCTCCTGAGCATGACAATTATGGGAATGGGTGTCAGCAATAAACCCATGAATTATCTGACCCATACTGACCAGTTCTCACCACAGAGCTGCTCCTTTGATGTGATTGTCAAACCCTGAGCCCAGAGTGTAGTCACACAAAATCAACACAGAAGCAATAACTCAATGTAAATGCTTTCAGCCACTTCTCTAAACACCAATGTCCTGTAGGCAGCTTCCTTGCTCTTTCTTTGTATCAGGAACTTGAAACAATGAGAGAAACAAAATTTACAATTGTTTGTCTTCAGGATATGACATGGTGAGAGAAGTGGTAAAGGTTTTTCTCTGATTGTCCCTTTTAAATGTATAACAGAGCTAAAAACTCTATAATAGTATCCTCTACGAATAAAGTAAGTTATTAAAACAGAGGTTACTACTTAAAGATAGTAAATAACAATTTTACAGTGATAACCAAAATATTGTTTACTTAATTACAAATAAAGTCTATTGAAGCATTTCTTGTTGTTTGAGTTGAATAAACATATTAGAATTTTTGGTATTATTCAATAGAACACTTATAAATAATTTGAATGCCTATCTTTATTCTAATGAACTTTTTCTTTTCAAGATGTGCAAATCCTTTTAAAAACTTAATTCCTTATAGTATAATAACACAAAGAACAAGTTCTAAAAGCAAAAAGACCGAGATACTAATTAGGATGTATTCAGTAAGATAGAATGTATACTTTGGTGTAAATAACTGAATTCATGTAAACATTTTATTCTAATTAATAAAATATGACTATCTCACAGAGAAATTTTCTAGGGATTATCTGAGGTATTGTTTGGGTCTAAAATATAGTACTCTATCCTGAATATCTTGTCCTATATTTAATACAGATGTAAAGTTCAACACCTATTTGTGGACATTGGTTAATGAATAAATTCCTCATTAAATTAAGAATGAATAAAGGTGGGGCCCGGGAGATAGCATGGAGGTAGGGCATTTGCCTTTCATGCAAAAGGTCATCGGTTCGAATCCCGGTGCCCCATATGGTCCCCCGTGCCTGCCAGGAGTATGAGCATGGAGCCAGGAGTAACCCCTGAGCACTGCCGGGTGTGACCCAAAAACCAAAAAAAAAAAAAAAAGAAAAAAAGAATGAATAAAGGTCATATAGGGACATATATCATATATCGTTATGTGAATTTTATTTGTATTGCTTTCCCCAAACTTTAATTCGATAGTTTAGTATATATGGAAATAAAATCAATTATAACTGATGAGGCAAGTAGATAACAAAAAAGAAAAAATAATTCTATCTCTACAAATACAATAAACTCTAGATTTTGAGGTAAGTTTCAGAATTGCTTGTTTACCAATGTCAAAATGAATATATGGAGCAACATGCTGCTGACCTAGAATTGATACTTGGTATACCATATGCCACTCCTCGGGCCCCATTCCCATTGTTCCCTGAGCTCAGAAGCAGGCATTGGACCTGAGCACGGCTGGTTGTGGCCCCAAAACAATAAACAAACAAATGTCGAAAGACACATATGACTAGAGTGCCACCTTGTGGTTTATTTTAACATTTATCATTTCAAACTGCTTGAAACTTTCAGAAGTACTTGCAAACTATGATGAAGAAAAGGGAATGGAATCTTGCTCAACTAAATCTTGCCTGTGTATTCTTATCCCTAAGAGTCTGCGCAAGTTATAATTTATTCATTTTAGTACTTTAAATATTGAATCAGTAGATAAAATCAGTATTAATATGTGTATATTAAAATGAGCCAAATAATATTTATGTACCCACCACACTGCTCATTACTACCAGTGCTCTAAAAGCCCCCTGAGTGTTTCTTACTCAGTCATTTCCTCTATTAATCGAACTATCTTGCTTTTATTTACAGTTTACCATCCATGCATACATTAATAAATATTGCAACATGCTTCCTGCTGTTTTCTTGCCTATCAATACTCTCCCAAAATTAATAGATCATAATCAAATACTCAATCATTTCCCCTTCAAATCCCCCTCAGCTGTGAGACTATTGTCATATTAGCTTTCTATCTCTGTGTCTGCAACAATAATTGGCATGTAATAAGAATTCCATGTATTTACCAAATCTATGAATGGAGAAAAGTATCTGGTTTTTGGTTATTGCTGAATACAACACAGTATCTCATCATCTGTCTTTGCTTAATTTTCTTCTTCCATTTTTAGGGTTGTGGTTTGTGTATATGTTGGGGGGTAACGGTAGACTCCTGAAGGGTTCTCAGCAGACCTGGGAGACACTGTGATACTTGGCCAACAAGGAAACAGTTTGATGCTAGGACCCAAGGATGCCTTGCTTCTCAGGCTCAGCATTCAGAGACCACCTAGATACAGAAATACTAAAGGGAATTCAATGTGTGATGCCAGGCCCCTGTATTAATTGTCCTTTCTATCTTCTTGGCTTTTTTACATGGCCAATAATCTTCATTTCTTCTCTTTCTTGAATCTCTTACCTGTTCATTAGCTCTCTTACTTTGCATCTCTTTTCCACCTATCTTCCAATTCTCTCACGTTTTGTTCTTTTCTTCATTTATTCTTAGATTTTTCTTTAGACAGATCCAACTCTACTCAAACTTCAAAATAAAAAAATGTCAAATTCTTTATCTTCAACCATAAATACGTTATACCCTGTACTTCCAAACACCATTTGGCTATGCTTCCTCTGTAGAAAGCAAACTCGCCGTCAGTTTATTTTCTCTATCAATCACTGTCTATGCCACTCTAATTTTACTAACCAATTAGGACAGATAAGGTTCCTACTCTTAACCTTTAGGATTTATCAAATACCAAGGCATTTTATTTTGGGGTGTGTGGCTCTGTTCTGGCAGATTCAGGGGACCATATGGGATGATGCCAAGGATCAAATCCTGGTAGGTCACATTGCAAGGAAAGTCTCCTACCCCTTGTTCTATTGTTCTGGTTTCAGATACCAAAGTTTCCTTATTCCTTAGATTGTATTAAGATCCTCCAAATTCTGAATTGACTGATTTCTCAGACTGATTTCTGACTAGCTATGCACTTTCTCCCCACAGGTTCTTTTCTATCTATAACCAGCCAGACATAACCATCCTTAAAGCAAATGTTAAGTTCTGGTCATTCTGTATTCTCTTTCCTTTCTTGAAGAAGTGGATTTCCCTCTTCTCTAGGTGCTGTTAATCTTCAACTAACTTGGAAACCTGCTTTCAAATTCTATTTCATTCCAGTGTTCACTTCCTTTTCCCATACCTCACTGCATACTATTAATGTTTGAAGTGCTTAACTAATTATAGGTAATCAGTGAATGGTGGAATAATTCTAATGGAATAATAGTAACAAACATATTTCTGTCTTTATTCCTTGAGAAGACCCCCTCAAACGGTTTTCGCAATCCTCTGATGTCTATCATCATATATTTGTTGGATCAATAGTAAATATTTATCATTTTTTCTTCCCAAGTTTTCAATGTAGCTAATAGGAAATCAAAGTAAAAACTATTGTAGCTGTTATCAAGCTTAATTCAACTTCTAGACTATTTTTAAATTTTAGATTTTAACCGTCTCAATGGAAACATCTCAAAAATCAGGAAAAGCTAGAATTGTTTTAAAAATCATAATCCCCAAAATTCTCAAATGTTAATAACATTTTTCATCTCCTTAGACTCCAAGGTTTCCTTTTGTTCTTTTGGAGAACTATGTAGCCTGGGATATAGAAATTCTTGATGATAATTAACTGCATATTCTGAGTGACTTGTATATCTATTGGAAACCCACACTCCAGATGAAAGCTATTTTCCAGATTTATGTGATTCTCAAAGAAAATGTAAAATTTTCTTGGATAAAATAATTAGCTAAATGAGTTATAAAGATAAACTAAATAGCTAAATTGTTAGATTAAATAATTGGTTAAATGAATTATGAAGAAAAAGTATGAATTGGGAACTTGATAAAGAGTTAACAATATATCTCAAGAAAGATCTTAATTTCATAATGTAAACCAGAACAGGAATAGCCCAAATATGCATAAATAATTTTAAGATACACAATCTGAACATTCAAAAATTGACTGAGTTTAATGGGAAATAACCATCCTAAAACAATTTTTGCACTTTAATTAGTGGTGCAAACTCAAAGGTTAAACAAAGGATGTAAGTTACTACTGGTGTACATAAACAAATTATCTTCAGAAACTGAAAATGCAAGTTTTAGGAGAGGCTTTAGACAGGTATATTAAATAAAAAAATATATTTATAAATATATATTTATATATTATATATTAAATAAATATACATATTCAGTATACATTCTAGACAGATATATTAGTAAGTTAAAATTGGGAATATTACTGTTGTGTATTTAATGGTAAGTAATATCTTTTGTATATAGGTATAGCGTGTCCTAAATGTTTGAAAGAAATTAAATCTTTTCAAAAAAAATTCAGAAAACAGTAAAACAAAAGCAATTCAAGCTTGAAAATTATTTTCCAAAAGCGATTTATTTTTCTAAAAAGAAATCGAAGCAATCATAAAGAGAAAATCCGTCTTTATTAACTTTACAAAGAGAAATGAAAACTAAAAAGCAGCTTCCCTGACCGGGAATCGAACCCGGGCCGCGGCGGTGAGAGCGCCGAATCCTAACCACTAGACCACCAGGGAACTTACTAGGTTGGCTCTCTGAAATGTATTTGGTTCTTTGTAAATTCTCCACGTGATTTTCGACCAGTAGGAAGTGAGATTATTGCTCCTAAGCTCCACCTATTGCCTTCTGGTTCCAGAGCTCCCCCTCCTGAACCCCAGCAATTTCTCGGTGCTCTTTCAACAGCTCAGCTCTTCCTTGTCCGGTAAAAGAAAAAAGGAAAAAAAAAAAAATGCTTCATTCTCCAAATCTCATCTTCTTCTAAGTGCTAAATGGAAAAGACGTCTTGAAATTTCGTTCTAAATAGTCCGACGGGTTGGTTATGTTGCACGTAAATATCTACACGTAGATGCTTTGCCTTCCAGACTCACAGCTCGCATTACTGTTTGCTTAATCTTGCAGTTATTTTTCTCTCTAGGTTACCTTTGGCTCTTTCCGTCTTTCTTTCTCAAGCAGCTGTTAAATCCCTCTAGATATTTCAAGGAACTTGCAACTGGCATAGAGCATTTCTCCAGTGTAGGCCTGGCACAAAGCAAATAGTCTCCGTGAGTGGGGAAGGGCCGCGTGGCCTTAATTGAACGCAATTCTACATAAATCTTAAAGATTACGCCTTGGGAGACAAACGAAACCAAAAGGACTGTTTAGTGGGTGAACAGGCGCCTATCAAGGGCATCTGATCTGCCCCGGCATTCAAATAAACTCCACGGGATTTCTATTAACTTCACCTTCTGCAAGCTATGCTATTTATTTGGGCAATTGTTTTACCTCTCTAGTAATATAATATAGTCATGCAATTTATCTAGAAACCGTACATTTCATGTTGCTTTTCAAGTGCCAAACGTTACTGTTGAACAAAAGTGGCTAACCCCAAGAGACACCCACTGGGCTGCAAAATGGAAGGGGGCTTTTTAAGTAAAGCACATATAAATTTGGAATGATTTTACAACACCCAGCCTCACCGTGAGTTACAGTGATCTATTACTGGAGAGGTTAGGTGAGACTGTACTTAGAATATTTTTGCTTCTTTTCAGCAACTCAGATTATGGATAGAAATGTATCTAAACTTACTTAATATTATGCAAAGGAAAGGGGTTCATTAAAACTTCTAACGATTTAAAAGGTCACCTTCAAAATTCTTGATCATTCTGTTTTATATGGGTCACACAGATCTTTACTCTACCAAGGAATTTTAAGAAATAGAATTCAGTAGGTGGGGATTTTACTTCTTAGTTGGGGACTCTCAGAGTAGAGGTTTAGACTGTTTGGGTCTGAATATTAAGGTAAGCCAGATAGATATATTTAAAGAACAATTTCAGTTTCTGTGTTAATAAGGTTAGTCTCTGTCTTTGCACAAAATATCTCATAATTCCACCATTTTTAGGGGATAACCACTGTTAACTAGTTTCTTCTATATCATCTTTGAAATAATTTATACATGCTCATGCATATATATCTTTTGACTCATCAATTTTATTTAGAATTAGCCCATCATTTCAGAAAATTGTGAATAGAAGAAATGAATACTTAAACCTTGTGCTCGACCTGTTAGAATTTAATAGAAGCCAGTGTGATTATTGTGCATTGAAATTGAAATTCTGGATTTAGATGTCCCCTTAAGTAGTTGAAGGCACTGTGGATTTTATGTCTTCAGATAAAAAAGAATGTAAAATAAACATCGGGGACATTGGTAGCATTGGTGGTGGGAAAGTTGCACTAGTGAAGGGTGTGTGTGTGCATTTGATGGCTGAAATCCAGTTACGAACATGTTTGCAACCATGGTGTTTAAATAAAGATTATATCATTTTTTAAAAAGAATGTAAAATAGCTTAGTAATTATTATTCTGATTATATATATATATATATATATATATATATATATATATATATATATATTGGTTTTAGGGCCACACCCAGCAGTGCTCAGGGGTTACTCCTGGCTGTCTGCTCAGAAATAGCTCCTGGCAGGCACGGGGGAGCCTATGGGACACCGAGATTCGAACCAACCATCTTTGGTCCTGGATTGGCTGCTTACAAGGCAAACACCGCTGTGCTATCTCTCCGGGCCCCTTCTGATTATATTTTAATGACTGAATATCAGTTAATAATTAAAAGTAAGTTTAATTTTACATTTTTGCTGTAGTTGCTCCAACGTTTTTATCCGATTTTTTGTTTTGTCTATAGGCAGTGATGCTCTGGAGTTGCTCCTTTTTTTGTTGTTGTTGTTTTGTTTTGGGGTCACAACCAGTGGTGCTCAGGGGTTGCTCCTGACTTTGAGCTCAGAAATCGCTCTTGGCAGGCTCCGGGACAATATGGGATGCCAGGATTGAATCACCATCAGTCCGGGTCTACTGCCTGCAAGGCAAATGCCCTACCGCTGTGCTATCTCTCCAGCACTCAGGAGTTACTCCTGTACTAAGGAATCACTACTGGAACTACTCAAGGACCATATCCAGTGCTGGGGATTGAACCTGTGTTGGTTGCATGTAAGACAAGTGCCTTATCCACACTACTATAATATTTATAATTGCATCTGTGACTTGTTTATTATGTTGTTATTGTCGTAATTTTGTTTTGGTGTTCAGAGCTTACTCCTTGCTTTATGCTCAGGGATCACTCCTGACAGACCCTGGGGACGGTATGTTGTGCTGGGGATAGTCTGCCTTACTGCTTGCAAGGCAAACTCCTAACCCTCTGTACTCTCTCTGGCTCTTGCACAGTTGTTATTATTATTATTATTGTTATTATTATTATTATTATATTTCACAGTACTTGTTTAGATTCACTAATTGCTAACATTCTGTCATATTTGCTTTATTTTTTCAGTTACTCATTTCTGTATGAACCATTTGAAGGTAGTTTCAAATATCATGTTATGAAAGCATGTGCTTTCCCATATACGTACTAAGAACAAAAATAAAATGGTCATACATTAGACATTTAAAATTAATACAGCTTTATTATTATATAGTCAATAATCAGATTTTCAGACTGTCTTAATACCTTCTAAAACTTTTAATTACAATTTCTGTAGTAGGATAGCACTAAAGTTCAAGTTTATAATATGGGTACAGAATGTCCACACTAACAGTGACACTAAAATGCCTAGCATCTTCCACTCAACCCCTGTCCCTATGCTAATCTTTGTCCAGGCTCTCCTTTTTCCTTTACTCTGGAACAGTTTCCTTATTTTCGTTTCTTCTTTTTGTATTAGTGATCTCTTTGTATATTGGAAGACTTTTGGTTTAATTTCAATTTTTGTGTAGGTTGAGCTAGAGAAAGTAGACGTGTAAATTGCTTGCCTTGCATGTTACATACTTGAGTTCAATCCTTATCACCTATATGCCCTCCCACCCCATTCTCCTTGAGTGCTCCTTTGTGTAGAGAGGAGTAAGCGTGGAGCAGTGCTGGGTATGACCTCTAAATCATTAAAAAGTTTTATGGAAGGGAAATTACCTTAAGTGTTGTCTCCCTAGTATATTATATCAGAATGCATAAAAATGCTGATGTATTGTGTTCTAATGGTAAGTGGGCAGAAAAATGCCTCCTGACTAAGATAGGACTTTGTCCTATCCCTGGAAAAATGAGAGTATGTTACTTTAGAGGGAACATGTGTTTAAATTAAGGACTTTGAGGTTGAGATTAACTTGGATTATCCAGGAGGACTCCAGAGCATCACACAGTTACTTATAAGTGAAGGAAAGATCAGGTCACATGATGTGATCTCAGAAAGATAGAAAGACCCAGCCTTTTTTGGCTTTGAATATGGAAGAGAGTAAGAGTATAGAAGTGAAAAAGGCAGAAGGAAAAATTCCTGGTTAGAGTTTACAGAAAGAAACCTTGCCAATACCCAGACTTTTAGATACCTATAAAACTCTGGATTACAAAGCTGAACAATAATATATTTGTGCTGGTTTAAGATGTTCATTTATAGTAATGAAAAATATACAATATGATTTTAACAGCCTTTTAAAAAATATAATTTGCTCATAAGATACATACCTGGTAGAGTGAAATTTTGGTTTAAAATTGCTATGTTGGGGCCCGGGAGATAGCATGGAGGTAAGGCGTTTGCCTTTCATGCAAAAGGTCATCGGTTCGAATCCCGGTGCCCATATGGTCCCCTGTGCCTGCCAGGAGCAATTTCTGAGCATGGAGCCAGGAGTAACCCTGAGCACTGTCGGGTGTGACCCAAAAACCAAACCAAAAAAAAAAAAAATTGCTATGTTGGAATATTAAGTCATGATATTTCATTAAAATGCAGGTATAGTTAAAATTATTGAGTTTTGGGGCCTGGGAGATAGCATGGAGGTAAGGCGTTTGCCTTTCATGCAAAAGGTCATCGGTTCGAATCCTGGTGCCCCATATGGTCCCCCGTGCCTGCCAGGAGCAATTTCTGAGCATGGAGCCAGGAGTAACCCCTGAGCACTGCCGGGTCTGACCCAAAAACCAAAACAAACAAACAAACAAAAAAATTATTGAGTTTTATTTAAGTTTTATTTCAACCTAACTTAGTCATTCTTCTGTTTTAAAATTTATCAAACAAATATTTTTTGACAGCCTAATATATGTAAGGTACTGTACTAAGTAAGTTTCAAAGACGTCATAGTAAACAGATACATCCCTGCCTTGATAGCTTAGTCTGCATGGTTGTGAGTAAACAAAAATTACTATATGGTAGAATAGTGGAAAGTAAAATAAATATGTATTTTGCTCTAAATTGGTTTGTTTATTTAGAAGATTTAAACACATTTTTATTTATACATACTTTGCTGGTGAGAATATGATATGGCACAGCCCTTCTCAAAAAATATTTTGGTGGTTTCTTTTAAAACTACACATGCTCTTACCATATTACAATTACAAAAATTGT
>PVKC010005307.1:0-33470 GCA_004027635.1 Crocidura indochinensis | reverse complement strand
CAAGGTGTTTAAATAAAGATGTTAATTAAAAAATAAAAATAGGGGGCCGGAGAGATAGCATGGAGGTAGGCATTTACCTTTCATTGCAGAAGGTCATTGGTTCGAATCCCAGCATCCCATATGGCCCCCAGAGCCTGCCAGGAGCGATTTCTGAGCTTGGAGCCAGGAGGAACCCCTGAGCACTGCCAGGTGTGACCCAAAAACCAAAATAAATAAATAAATAAAGTAAAAAATAAAAATAGTAAAAAAAAAAGAAAGAAAGAAAGCCTGTCTTAAATACAGGCTGGGGTGGGGTGGGTTAGGGAGATGGGAGATTTGGGGCATTGGTGATGGGACTGTGGCACCGGTGAAGGGGGGGTGTTTTTTATAGGACTGAAACCCAGATACAATCATGTTGGTAATCAAATTGATTAAATAAAGATATTAAAAAAAGAAGAAAAAAAAGAAGGTAAAATGTTTGCAATTTTAAAAAAAAGAAAAGAAACGAAGGTTGTTCCAGAGAAGCAAAACGGGAGGCGTGGGGCGTATCTGCAGGTGGCTCCCAGGGGCTCCATCCTCCGCCCAGACCACGCCTCCTTCCAGACACGCCCACAAGCCACGCCCCACCCTCCTCCCCCGCGCGGCCCCTCCCTCCCGGAAGCGTCGCGCGAGGCATCCCGGCATGGAGCACGAACCCGGCGCCTCCCAGGCCGCGCTCTTCGCTTGGGTACGTGACTCCGCCCCCGCGGGCCGAGCCCGGGGTGGGGGGAATCTGTGCAACGAGCTCTGGGCGTCCGCGGGGGCGATCTGGGGCTTGCGTTGCCCGCAGAGCTGGGAGTGGGGCTCTGGGCTGGAAGGAGGTGCATGGTGCATGGTGTTCCCCAGGTCTCCTGCTCGGCCTGCTGAATTGCAGGGTCCGGAGAATCCTGGGGGGAAGAACGTGTGTGTGGTCGGTTCCGCGAGAGCCCCGAGGCCCGAAGAGCGCCTCGAAAGCGTGGAGCCTGCTTGGGGGATACTATGATTTGAGGCCTGCCTTGTTTGGCCTTGCATGAAGAGGAGACCTTGCTAGCACACTGCTCCTCGGTGACCCCATCTTTTTGCCATGGCCTCGGCGTGGGCGTCTGCGCCCCGAGCCCCGAGACAATCTCTTGATTGTGTGGTTGTATGTCTGGGTTTGGAGAATATGCTGGCAGCTTGCACCCCACTGCGTGGAGGGCATGGGCAGGTTTCTCTGGACATGCAATGGAAGTTCTTCTTTGAACGTCTTTCCATTGTCAACGCAATTTAAAGGCATTTATTCACGCAAATTCTCTTGGGTTTGGAATGTCTGCGTTTTATTGGCTGCTGCTGCTGTTGTCTGCCTAGATCGTGGTTGCCTGGCTTATGCCTCCGTGTTGGTTGTGAGGGATCCAGTAAGTACTTGTTGATGCTTGAATGACTCGAGTCCCCTTTCTGTGCAGATCTTTGCTGATCCTTTGGGAAGATGACAGGTGTGGAAGTCGCATGCTGGGAATGAAAGAATGATAGCATCTTTCTGTGACACGCATATCGGCTAATTTATGACGTGCCAGGGAGATGGCTCAAAGGGCTGGAGTGTATGCTTTGCAGGTGGGAAGCTCAGGTTCTGTCCTTGGTACCATCTAGTTCCCCCAAACCACACTCGCTCATCTTCATAAAAGCCATTTTAACTTGTAGAACAAAAAGCTGCAGGTACCTGCAACTTGTTGAATTTAAGATAGCAGACTGGAGGAAGGAAGATCCTTAGTGGAATCTGTGAATCTGTCTGAGGGTCTTTGAGGGGGCTTTTGAGCTGGGAGTGGAGAATGAGGGTGGGATGTGCTGTCTTTGGGGGGTGCTTTCTCACAGAATAGCTCTTCAGATATGATCATGTGTGTGCTAAAGCCAAATTACTGTTGAAACTAACCCATTCCCAAGCTGGAGGCTTGAGGGAGTGATTGATGTTGGGGGTAGATGTCATTGTGGGTGGAAGAGTGCAGATATGAGGGAAAATTCCCCTTAACAAAGTAGCTCTCATAGGAAAATTCAACAAAATAAAAATGTATTTTCTCAACAGTTCTGGACACTGTAAGTTTAAGATTAGGTGTACTTTTTAAATTTCTACTTATTTATTTTTGTGTGCTGGGAATTATACACTGAGTGCAGAGGATTTGAACTCCTAATATATAAGTAGCAAGACAGGAGTGCTAAGCCTTCAGGCCTAGGTTTCTTTATTTCTGAGATTTCTGTGGCTTGTGACTATCTGCAGAAGACCTAACAGTATTTTTTTTTCTCTGCCAGAGCACCCATGTGATTTTTTTCTTCATTATGACCCTAGTTTTATTGTATTAGATCCCCATTTTGTGGGGGGGGGGGGACTGGTTGGTGGGAGTTTGGGCATACACTGCGATGCTAGGGTTTCTGCACTCAGGAATTAATCCTGGTGGTGCTTGGAGGATCTGTGGAATGCTGGAGATCAAACCTGTGTCAACCACGTGCAAGGCAAGTGCCCTATCCCCTCTGTCTTATTTTCAACCCTGAGAACACATTTTAAACATTTCACTATTGGTCTTTATGAAGACCCAGTCAGTAATACCTGGAGAAATGATATAGAGATCATTACTGAGATTTTTTTGTGTATACATAACCAACAATCACTCAAGTAGATGCAAAAATTTTCTAAGAAGCCCAGTCTCACCTGAGCTAGGGTGTTTGTAATGTCTGACCCTTACTCTGAGTACTTTTGCCTTTCCCTGTAGAAATACTACTTTTGCTTTGCTTATGAGGTGCTGCTGCCTAGATCTTGCAGTAGTGTAGAGAATTTGCATAATGAATTATTTTATTAAAGTCTATACTGTTCTGAGTATGAAATATAGCCGACAGCAAAGGTTTGAGATTAGTAGAATGAACCTTTGTTTTATAGCAATAGTATTTTGTGGTGTGTATTATTTTGGGTCACACCAAGTTGTGCTCAGGGCTTACTCCTCATCTGTGCTTGGAGATCACTCCTGGTTGTTTGCAGGGGTTTAATCCAGACAGTTTGTGTGCAAGGCAAACTCCCTCCCTACTGTACTATCTTGCAGCCCCTAATGATGGTATATTGCCCATCAAAAGGCAATCTGTTCACCAGAGGAATCTCAGCATGTGGCTCCCACAGTTGTAAAGTATGTACTTGGGTACTTGGAAAGATCTTTCGAGTTCATTGCCAACCATTTCACTTCACTGATCAAATAGCAGTGATGTTCTTTGCTTATGGGCACATAGTAATTTACTATTATTATTATTTTTAAAAATTTTATCAGTTTCTGGGCCACAACGGACGGTGCTCAGGGGTTATTCCTGGCTCTGTGCTCAGAAATTACTCCTGGTGGGCTCGGGGCTCTATGGAATGAATGCCAGGGATCAAACCCAAGTTGGACTGCATGCTAGGCAAAAGCCCTACCCTCTGTGCTATCACTGTCTCCTCCTCCTCTATTTTTTGATTACTTAAGATTTTTGCCAGTTTTCTTAGTGAGGGTCCAGGGGAGAAGGGACACAAACGAGTTCCTGTGTATTTCCTATCCTCTTTGTTCCCATTTCCTCCTCATCTCTGTTTTAGGGTTACCAGGCAGTCTACTTTTCAGGAGCACTCACTCCGCCTCCAAAAATTGGGGCTCTGGGAAAGTGAGGCATATCGTTGGCTAAGTCATAATGCTAAGGGAACCTTTTGCATGGAAACCTGGTGTGCTGGACATAGGGCCATCTCAAATGTGGATTGTATGGAACTCTCTTAAGAACAAGCCTGTGAGGGGCTGGAGAGATAGCATGGAGGTAAGGTGTTTGCCTTGTATGCAGAAGGTCAGCAGTTCGAATCAGGTGTAACCCCTGAGCGCTGACGGGTGTGACCCAAAAACCAAAAAAGAAAAAAAAAAAAAGAGAACAAGCTTCTGAAGTTTCATTTGTACGGGCACTGGAAGGAATGTCAGGGTGAAAATGATTGGAACAGATAAATAAAAATGAATGCTACCCTTTATTTATTTATTTATTTATTTATTTATTTATTTATTTTTATCTTTAGGGTGCAAATAGCTACGGGCAGCTTGGCCTTGGCCATAAGGAAGATGTGCTTCTGCCCCAGCAGCTGAACGATTTCTGGAAACCTGAATGTGTCAGAAGGATTACGGGAGGAGGGGGCCACTCAGTGGCTGTCACAGGTGACTGACTTCTAGAACCTTGTGTTCTTAGTGAGTCATTTCTCATAGGGGTGCTTTATTTTTGTCCCCAGGCTTTTGTGTCTTTTAAATTTCATTTGTTTTGGGACAACAGCTGGTACTACTCAAGGTTCACTCCTTGCTCTGTGCTCAGGGGTCACACCTGGTGGGCTTTGAGGACTGTATGGGATGCTAGGGGTTGAACCCGGGTCAGCCATATACAAGGCAAGTGCCCTACCTGTCGTACTATCTCTGTAGTCCAGTTGCGCCTTGTAGAGGAAAGCATTTTTGGTGAAAAGATCAAGTTATATGAAGAGAATTTAGAACATCAAATCTAGATTGACTTCAGAGAACTAGGTTAGCTCCTCTCTCTGTAAATTCTTCTCACCAAGACACATGAATCTCAGAAAAACATACCATTTCAGATTACAAGACAGTTTGGTGCAATATATGTATATATACATATATATGTACACACATGTTACATTTTATACTACATACTGCTAGATAACTTTACAATTGGGATGAATTTTCCATGAGAAGAGGAAAACTTGTAATTTTTCTAATTTTTCTTGCATTTCCTAGAATAGATAGATAATACTAAGACACTACAAATGCCATAATTTTGCAAAGTCAGGCTTTTTGCCTTTTGCTTCAGAATTGAGTTCTGGAGTCAAACCAACTCGGCCAAGTCCTACCTCTCTTATTTATTAGTTGTGTGACCTCATGTATGTGTCTTCATTCCTCCAACCAGGTTTTCTCCACTGTTATGAGGTCAATAATGATGAATGAATTAATAGGGCTGCATTATGATTTTAATGACTTCTGGGCACTTTTCCCCTCCATACAAAATAACTAAATTTGTATGTCAGGCTGATGCCTCAAAGAGTTGGAGTATAAGGTTTGTCTATAGGAGTCAAGCTTCAATCTCCAACACTGCATGGTTCCTGAGATACTGCACCATGAGTAGCTCACAGCACCACTTGGTGTGGTCCAAATTGATTTTTTAAATTGTGTTTTACAATTTTATTGATGTAAATATTGATATAACCCAGTCTAAGTTAGCCAGGTATGGTATACTTAGGATATCCTTACTGGGATAAGTCAGTCCTTTGTGGGATGTTCTTCAAAGAATACCTGGTACATTCTAAACACTGAATCCAGTTAGTGCTAAAATGGAGGATCAATGGAGGATGAATGCTGTAGCAGAATCTGGGGTTTCCTTATAGGCATTAGACTTGCGCCCCTAAAGCCCTATGCATATTATCATATTATCAGAGTGTATTATCATCACGTGGCTTTTGAGTGCAGGTGGGAAAAAAGTTGTTGGTTCTGTGCCTCTGAATTATTAGTGAATCCTTCTATACACCTTGGCAGTTATAATTTCCCTATGTACATTGTCACTAATGCCTTTGTATTTTGCAGATAAAGGAAGCCTTTTTGTCTGTGGCCTGAACAAAGATGGGCAGTTGGGGCTGGGTCATACAGAAGATGTTCTGTGTTTTACTCGCTGCACATCCCTCCTTGGCTGTCCCATCCAACAAGTGGCCTGTGGCTGGGATTTTACCATCCTACTTACTGGTGAGTTTGCTTCTCATTTAAGCTTACGGTTGTTTCTGGGGGCCCCCTGGTGGCAGGCATAAAGCCCAGGATCTAACATGTATAAGGCATCTGCTCTAAAACTTAAGCCATATCTCTGGTCCTCCTAAGTAAAAGCATTATTGTTGTTGTTATTGTTATTATTATTACTTTGTTTCTTGGCCACATCCAGAGGTGCTCAAAGTTTACTTTTCACTCTGCACTCAGGAATTACTCTTGGCTGACTCAGGGGACATATAAGATGCTAGGATTGAATCTGGGTCAGCAGCATGCAAAGCAAATGCTCTACCTAATTGTACTGTTACTCTGGCTCCAGAGGTAAATTTTTAACACTACAGTGATTTTGTGTGAGAAGAGTTTGTCAGAGGTTAAATTAAAAGTTTAATTTAATTTGATTAAAGTAAAAATTTTGTTTATTTAAAAAGGCAGACATATAAGGCTGAGCAATACTATGAGTAGGATGCTTATCTTGCATGCTGCCAATACTGATTGAAATCCATTGACAGTTCATATGGACTTTCAATCCATATGGGCTTTCAGGCATAACCAATAATAATTTTTGAGTACAGAGCCAAGTGTAAACTTTGAACATTCCTAACAAACAAAAACAAAAGAAAACCAAGCAAAACATCCCTAGATTTCTGGGTTGTTCTTCTGGTTGTTAATGAAAGCCATGTGGTATCTTTTGTAAGGAAAGTTTTAAGAGTAAAACTATGGGCTTGAGAACTTTTGCTAATGAACTTGATTGCCTCCCCATCCTTAATTTAGGTATTTATTAAGAATGGTATTAAAATTTTTTTTACTTAAACACTGTTGGTTACAAGATAGTTCATAATAGTGTTGTTTTTTTTTTCACAGACAAAATTGTTCATGGTTGAGTTATAGCTATTCAGTGTACAACCTTCACCAGTGCACATTTCCTACCACCAATGTCCTGTTTCTCTTCTACTCACCCTTTCCCATCTGCTTCTGGGGATAGACATTTTACATATCTCCCTCTCTCTTTCTCTCTCTCTCTCTTCTTTTTTATGACATTTTCTTATGGCATTGGTTTGCACTACTGTTAATGAAGGGGTGACATGCATGTCATTTTTATAGCAGACCCTTCTCTAACTGCACTCACTGCTCTTTGTGGCAAGCTTCCTACCATGGACTGGTTTTCCTGATGGACTTGATCACTTTTGGTGGTCATTTTCTGTTCCAGAAGACTAGATAGCTGGCCAGCAGTACCCTCTAATCTCCCAGGAAGTAAAGGTTTACTTGCAGAAGACATATAGGAGCTTGAGAGGTACTGACAGTGATAGCAGCTTTTTGCCAAAGAGGGATTCACAGTATTATTGAGATGCTGGGGCCACATAGCAGCATAGGATATTGAGGATTATGCTTTTGGGGTCATATTGCTGTGGGCAGCTTGGCCTTAGCCATAGGCAGATGTGCTTATGTCCTAGTAGCCAAATGAATTATGTCTCCTGAGTACTCTTGGAGCTGTGGCAGTAGTTATTTTGTTTGCCTTCCTTGTTCAGCTTACCTGGCCTAGCTGCTCATATAGTTCCAACCAGGCTCTCTTTCTCACTGTTCTCTAGTTTCTTCTGACTCTGTGACCCCTGTCTTTAAACCTCATGGATTGTCATATGTAGCACCCATATTCCAAGCATTTCAGTCTATGGGATGTGCCTTGACTCTTAATCTCCACACTTTCTTTACTTTTCTTTCTAGTGATACCAATCAGTGTTATGTTCTTCATTGGAAACAAATCCATTTACCTTTGTTATCAGAAGAACTCTTCTCACTTCTTATTTATTTATTTATTTTTGTGTGTGTGGTTTTTGGGTCACACCCAGCAGTGCTCAGGGGTTACTCCTGGCTCCATGCTCAGAAATTGCTCCTGGCAGGCACGGGGGGACCATATGGGGCACCAGGATTCGAACTGATGACCTTTTGCATGAAAGGCAAACGCCTTACCTCCATGCTATCTCCTGGGCCCCTCTTTAAGACCCTATATGTCACCATCCCTCTTCTTGCAGAGGAGCTTTTTTCACATGTGTTAGATTTCAATAGTAATCAATAAGAAATGTAAACAAGCATCTATCTCTTAGGAAGTACTATATTTGGGTTAGAGGGAGTCTATGGGTAACCTGCTTCCTACTCCTATCTGTAACCAATTATGAGAATTGTGAAGAGCAGTCAGATCCATGCTAAATTGGAGGACAGGGCTAATTGACTGGGAAATAGTTTTGCTAGTCCTCTGCTCAGGTAGATCTGCCCTACCCTGTGTAGGTTTTCCCCAGAGGAAGCTGTAGCCTCTACTGTGTGTCAACTCAGATTATGCTGACAGAAAGTGCCAACCTCTATGTGTTCTCTTGCTTCACTCAGATCTACTAGTTTAGTGAGATATCCTGGAAAGTGGGCTGGAGAGTTAGTATAGCACAGGGTCCTCAAACTTTTTAAACAGGGGCCCAATTCACTGTCCCTCAGACCATTGGAGGGCCAGACTATAGTAAAAACAAAAATTATGAACAAATTCCTATGCACACTGCATACATCTTATTTTGATGTGAAGAAACAAAATGGGAACAAATACAATATGTGGCCCGTGGGCCGTAGTTTGAGGACCACTGGTATAGCACATAGGGCATTTTTCCATGCATAAGGCTGTCCTGGGTTCAATCCCTAACATCCCATATAGACCCCTGAACCCTGCCAAGAGTGATTTCTAAAAACAGAACCAGGAGTAATCTCTGAGCATCACTGGGCAAGGCCCCAACACTTTCCTTCCTCCCCTACAAAAAACCAAAAAACCCAGAAAGATATTCTGGAAAGCTGGGAGACTGGAGAAAGGAAGAGAGAAAGGTCTGGAGTATTAAGTAATAGAAATCTCACCCTATGGAAGTCTGAGACTGAGCATGCTCCTACCCTGACACATCCTAGTGCTGGGCTGAATGCTCTACATATAGGGAATATTATTGTATGAGTTGAAGCACAAGAACCTCCACCTGTTCCTTTTATTTCTTTTTATCTTCTCATTTTTCTACATTTGCTCATCAGTCACAAGTATTTCTTAGATTGAAACTTTAAGGATTTGTATTTTGCAGAAAATGGTCAAGTTCTATCATGTGGCTCCAATGCCTTTGGCCAACTGGGAGTTCCTCATGGACCTCGAAGATGTGTGGTTCCCCAGGCTGTTGAGGTAAGGACAGCATCTCATATGTAGTTTGCACATACCCTGTTTGAAAACTTCCAATCTATTTCAGTTATTCCTTCTAAGATTGAAAGGGCTGCTGGGTCCCTGAAAATCAGTATGGGGTAGTTAAAAGTAAATTGAAAAATGTAGGTTCAGGGTTGGAGAGATAGCACAGCGGTAGAGCATTTGCCTTGCATGCAGAAGGTTGTGGTTCAAATCCCTGCATCCCATAAGCTCTCCCGAGCCTGCTGAAGACAATTTCTGAGCATAAAGCCAGGAGTAGCCTCTGAGCGCTGCCGGGTATGACCCAAACCCCACCCCACCCCCCAAAAAAGAAAGAAATATTTAGGTTCCTCTGGAAAAAAATCAGATTATGGTATATTCCAGTCTAATTTCTAATCTAATAATTGTGACTGAGAGCCTACTGTTCTAAACATTATAATTTTGGGAAGGCCTCCTAAGTGGACAAAGGGAGCTCTGGGATTTTGCCTAATGATATATGGCCAACCTGGTGGGCTCTTTGGGTTTTGGATCTGAGGCTGCATTGGTGTTAGGACCTAACTTTAGGGTTATACCAGCTGTGCATTGTTGGGGGCCCCCGTGGCGTCAGGAATCAAAAACAGGTCAGGCAGATGTAAAACAATGATTATAACCTCTGTACTAGCTCCCCTGGCATCATATATCATAAGTTTTTTTTTGAGGGAGAGCATGTCCAGTAATGTTCAGTAATGTCTAGGAGCTTTTCCTGGCTCTGTGCTCAGGACTGACTTATTGTGGTGCTCAGGAGACTATATATAGTGCTAGAGATCGACTTGCGGTTGGTTGCAGGAAAGGCAGCACCTTAATACCTATATTATCTCTCTAGGCATTATACTATTTTTATGAAATAAAGTGATAAAGGAAATGCATCTTATAAAAACATCAGTGACAGGGATAAAGTGATAGCATAGAGGGTAGAGCATTTGTCTTGTGCACAGCTGACCATGGTTCAATTCTCGGCATTCCATACAGTTCACCGAGTCTGACAGGAGTAATTTCTGAACACAGAGCAAGGAGTAACCCTTGAGCACTATCAGGTGTGGCCCCCAACACCCCCCCCCCAAAGTCTAAACGTATCGATATCATTTTACAGTCCTAAAATTAATAATAATGGGACCTGTGGGACTGTGCTAGAAATAAGTCTACATCAGTTGGGGCCAGAATGATAGCATAACAGGGAGGGCATTTTTGTATGCTGCTGACCCAGGAGGGACCTGAGTTCGATCCCTGGCATCTCATTGTCCCCTGAGCATGCTGGGAGAGATTTCTGAGCACCATTGGGTGTGGCCCAAAACAACAAAAATAGATCTACACCAAAATGACTTACCTAGACTCAAAGCTAGACTGATGGTACAGGCCATTGTGGTCTAACAGAAATGTAATGTAAGTCATTTGTACTTAAAACATTTCTGGGGCTGGAGAGATAGTATGGAGGTAAGGCATTGCTTTGCATATAGAAGGACAGTGATTCAAATCCTGGCATCCCATATGAATTTCTGAGCGATTTCTGAGTGTAGGGTCAGGAGGAACCTCTGAGTGCTGCCGAGTGTGACCCAAAAACCAAAAAAAAAATTTTTTTTTCTTGGGAATGTAGCTAAGCAGTTAGGTATTTGCCTTGCATGTATAAAACCCTGGGGTAAATCCCTCACATTGCAAATAAACAATAAAAAGGCCTCTCTAATAAAAATTTTTGAGTAACCCTCATTTCAAAAAGTAAGAAGAAAAGTGGTGAAATTAATTTTTATGAAATATGTATAACATAACATTTATTGAATTGTAATAACACTGCCTTTAAGATGTATAATTAGTATTTTAGTATTTTCTCTAGATCTATCACTTATCATTGTTTAATTTTATATTTTCATCACTTGCAAAAGAAATTATTATGTACATATAATAGTCACTTTTTATCCCCATTCTCTATTCCCTGGCTGCTGCTAATGTTGGTTGGATGTGCTGGTTCTGGGCATTTCATATAAACGGAGTCATACAATATGTGGCCTTTCATATCTGACTTTTTTTCAGATTTTATATATGTTGTTACTTGCTGGTGAAATAAATTTTTTTTTAAATATGGAACGCTTCACAAATTTGCATGTCATCTTTGCACAGGGGCCATGCTAATCTTCTCTGTATCATTTCAATTTTAGTACATGTGATGTCGAAGTGAGCACTGAAATAAATTTTTGTTTTTTGGTTTTTTTATGTTTTTGTTTTTGGGTCACACCCGGCAGTGCTCAGGGGTTACTCCTGGCTCCATGCTCAGAAATTGCTCCTGGCAGGCACGGGGGACCATATGGGGCACCGGGATTCGAACTGATGACCTTTTGCATGAAAGGCGAACACCTTACCTCCATGCTATCTCCCGGGCCCCTGAAATAAATTTTAATAACCTTTTTTTTTGGTGGGGGTTGCTGCATCCAGTGATAATCAAGGGCTATTCTTGGCTCTGTGCTTTGGAGTTGCTCTGGCTGTGCATGGGATAATGGGGGCAGAGCAGGGTTCAAACTCAGATTCAGCCCATTGAGATGTCTTTCTAGCTTAATAATTTTTGTTTGTTTGTTTGTATTTGAGCCACACCTGGTGACACTTAAGCATTACTTTTGGCAGGCTCTGAGGACTGTATAGGATGCTGGGGGTTGAATCCAGGTTGACTTAAGATTTGCAAGGCAAAGCCCTCCCTTCTGTGCTATTGTTCTAGCCTCCCTTACTTACTTAATTTTAAAATAACTAACTATATTTAAACTGTAATAATTTCATTTGTCAGCAATATAAAAGTGTGATCTTTATATTTTATATTTAAAAAAAATTTTTATACTAAGCTTTGGAGTGCCATCATGTATTTGGAAAGTCTTGTCAGTAGCTGTAGGCAGACAGACAGCAAGGAGATACATTGAAATATGCAAAGAAGAAGCAGGCACCTGGGAGGTGACAAATACATGTCATTGGGAGCTATTAGACATCTTGTTGGGGGCCATAGAGGAGGGTTAGCTTTAGGAGGAGATTGGACTAGTTCAGAAGTCAGCAAGCTAAAACCCTTGGGAAAGATAATCAGAATACCTCCATTTTGTCTGGCTAATTTTTGCTTCTTCTGCTTTTTTGTTTCTGATTTTGGACCAGACCCTGCAAAGCTCAGGGATTATTCCTGGCCCTGCATTCAGAAATCACTTTTGGCAGTGCTGGGGATTGGAAGAGTGGGGACCAGATGGATGCCAGTAATCAACCCAGGTTGGATTGGCCCATGCAAGACATAAGGTTTTACCCACTGTGACTGTGCTATTACTCTGTCCTCTATCCCTCCTTTTTTATTTTTGGATTTTGGGTTACACCCGGCAGTGCTCAGGGGTTACTCCTGGCTCTACGCTCAGAAATCACCCCCAGCAGGCTCAGGAGACCATATGGGATGTGGGGATTCGAACCACCGTCCTTCTGCATACAAGGTAAACGCCCTACTGCTGTGCTATCTCTCTGGTCCCAAAAGACATTTCTTAATAATTGGGGAATACTCTTTTTTTTAATATTTTATTTGTTTTTGTTTTTTTGGTCACACCCAGCAGTACTCAGGGGTTTCTCCTGGCTCTTTGCTCAGAAATCACTCCTGTCTGGCTCAGAGGACCATATGGGACACTGGGATTCGAATCACCGACTTTCTGCATGCAAAGCAAACACCTTACCTCCATGCTATCTCCCCAGCCCAAGATTTTTGTTTGCTTTTTGTTTTGTTTTTGGGTCACACCCAGCAGCACTTAGGGGCCACTGCTGGCTCGATGCTCAGAAATTGTCCTGGCAGGCTTGGGGGATCATATAGGATGTAGGGATTCAAACCACCATTCTTCTGCATGCAAGGCAAATGCCCTACCGCTGTACTATCTCTCCGGCCTCCATCCTTGCTTTTAATTAATAGTAGCAGAGTGGCCTGTGAAGTCTTTCAGATTTTATTCCTGGCCCCTGGCAGAAAACATTGATCAGTCCTCGATTGGATGACTATGAGGACATGTCCAGCTCTGAAAGGCATGGTGATACTGAATTTTAAAAAGATTTTTGTCTTTTAGAGGGTAGAGTATTTGTTAATGAAATGTTGGGAGTGGGGACCTTTAACTAGTCATAAATGAAACGAGGGCCACACCACACTGTTGTAGGTCATGAGTGACACACAAAAGATCGAGAATTCTGAGATCTTCTTCCTATTCTTTGTTTCTGCAGCTCCTGAGAGAGAAGGTCATCAGCATTGCTGCAGGACTTAGGCATGCTTTGGCTGCTACAGGTGATCATTTTTGTTTTTATGTTTCAAGTTGGCATAGAGTAAGAAAACAGATCCTGAGAGGAAAGGGCTGAGGAGTACAGCAGGTTGGGAGCTTGCCTTGCATGTGACTGACTTGAGTTTGATCCCAGGCACCCATATAGTCTCCTGAGCTCTGCCAAGAATGATCCCTGAGGACAAATCCAGGAGTAAGCCCAGAGCATCACTGAGTGTGACGCCAAAACAAAGCAAAACAAAACAAAACATAAAAAGAAGAAACAAGGAGCTCATTTATTAGTACCTGACTGAAGGATTTCAGAATGTCCTGCTTTGTTGGTTTCTCTTGATTTTTATTAATACCTTTTAGTCTTCACAGTTACAAAGATGAGAGTAAAAAATCACACACACACACACACACACACACACACACACACACACGTAGTCTAGACTTAAAGATTTGCTGAATTCAGCGATTTTGCTTTCTTTGCTTTGAACTGCACTGCTTTCCTAGTGGATTTTAATATTTATTATTTAAAAGCTTAAAGTGAACTTTTCTCCTCTCCTGTAAGAGGCTGATGAGTATGGATTGACAGTGTGAGGTTGAGGCTGGAAAGAAGAAGCATGGATACATGAATCAGACTTAATGAGCTTGGAATTAAAATGCCTCTATTTGGGTGTTTTTTTGTTTGTTTGTTTTGCTTTTGTTTTTGTTTTTGGGCCACACCTGGTGATGCTCAGGGGTTACTTTTGGCTATGCGCTTAGAAATTGCTCCTGGCTTGGGGAACCATATGGGACACTGGGGGATCAAACTGCGGTTCGTCCTAGGTTAGTGCATACAAGGCAGATATCTTACCGCTTGTGCCACCGCTCTGGCCCCAAAATGCCACTATTTCAATGGAATAGAGGCTATTGAGATGCTATTTTGCAGTTATAAATTGTAAGTCATTGGTAAAGTAGGATTCTTTGAACTCCTTTTGGTATAAGGAGAGCTATTTCCTCTATTGCTTGGCCTTTATCTGGCATTGGCAAATCTCATTCCCTCTAAATCTCATTTTTTTTCTCCAGGGCCTCAGATTTCTTACCTAGAAAATATGGGGGATGGACTTAATCATTTACTAGATCTGAAGTTGTGTTTTATTATTTATTTATTTATTTATTTATTTTGGTTTATTTTCTTTTGGGGCCATCCTCAGTGGTGCTTAAGACTCATTTCTGACTCTGTACTCAGGGATCACTTCTGGACAACCCAGGGGACCATATTTGGTGCTAGGGATCAAACCCTGTCGGCCACATGCAGAGCCAGTGCCTTTCCTGCTGTACTATCCCTCTAGACCCTATGTCTTAAATTTGAGTTACCTTTTCCAGTTTATCAAGCATGTCTTTCCAGTAATTTGACTCTGGAATT
This sequence comes from Crocidura indochinensis, assembly GCA_004027635.1. Classification (NCBI taxonomy): domain Eukaryota; kingdom Metazoa; phylum Chordata; class Mammalia; order Eulipotyphla; family Soricidae; genus Crocidura; species Crocidura indochinensis. Next base: position 18,839 of record PVKC010005307.1, on the reverse strand, counting down.
TTGTGGAGGGAGTTTTTTTATTCTGTTGAAATTCTCTGATGGTTTCTCTTTACCATGAAGATAAGTTCTGTGATTACCCTGGTGCTGATTCCTTGAACAGTGTCTTTCCCCTAATATGCATGTTACATGCCAATGAATTGGCCATCTTTCATAGCCCGGAAGGTCAATAAGTAATGCTGTCTCATCCAGAGAAGTGAACATGTTTTTCTTTTCCTCCCATGGGAAAGCAAGTGGCATCCTGTTCCAGTGGGGAACTGGTTTGGCATCCTCTGGACGGCGGTTGTGCCCTGGACAGGTTCTGCCCCCATTTTTGACAGCGAAGGAGCCTAGCAGAGTGACAGGTAAGGCCCTTGTTTATTTTGAACCTTATATTTAGGCTTTGTCAAGAAGTGAAGAAACAGCCATGCAGTCAGTGGGTAAATCAATTTTTGTTTTTGCTGTGTCATAGTTTGTTTATGTTAATTCTCTTTGTTGATCATTCTGTTAGTCTTTTTTTGAATTTTTTGGTGGACTCAGTAAAAAAATTCCTCCCTGGGGCTGAAGAAATAGCATGGAGTTAGGGCTTTTGCCTTTCATGCAGAGGATGGTGGTTCAAATCCCAGCATCCTATATGGTCCCCCGAGCCTGCCAGGAGCGATTTCTGAGCATAGACCCAGGAGTAACCTCTGAGTACTGCTGGGTGTGACCCAAAAACCAAAAAAAAAAAAAAATTTCCTCCCTGAACCCCATTATGGCCAGAGTGTGGAGCTCATTTGAGAGGTAGACGCAAATCGTGTAGGTGGAGATCAAAATAGTACCTTTCTAACTGTTGAGAGCTAGACTGGAAGACGTGACTTATATGTTTGGAAATGAGGTGAGCCTCTAAATCTGAATCCCAGATAGTCAGGAGAGCAGATGATAATGCTTACTGCTCAGTGGAGAACACTCAAAGAGGTACCTTAGTGTAGGCAGGCATGTCTGAAGGGAGACTCCAGGATGGTGCCTTGCATGGTCGGGCTCTTCTAAAGGAATTTGGGAGTGAGAAAGGATGTGGGAAGCCAGGAATGTTCCTCCCTGGGCAGAAAGAGTTCTGCCCTCAGGTCTGTTGTTCACTTTGTCCGTAGGGACTTATCATTTTTATTCTGGGACTCACTGTCTCTCCCTTTTTTTCTGTTGAACTATTTGTGAGCATTTCTGTAGATACTCCATCTTCTTGTCTTTTTTTTTTTTCTTTTATCTCCTTCACTATGTAACCCAAATTAATGAAGATTGGCGGCAGGAAAAAAAACCTACATAGGAATACTCTACTTTCCTTTAACTCAGAGCAAAGGAGAGGTTTTAAGGTTGCTGGAAACAGCAGTAAAGGGGGTAGGGGTAGGGGTGGGAGATTGGGGAGGGGCCCACGTTTTCTTGTCCAAGATGTTTTTTCAGGACTCCAGTGTGGTTTTAGAGGAATGGGGGCTTAGCAGATGAACTTCAGAGGTGCTTGTGGACTGAATTGGGGAGAGGGTGCTCTTAGAAAATGGGCTCTGTGCACTGGACAGGAAGTTAGTCCACTTCACATGCTGTTGTTTTTCTTCCTCACCAGGAGAATCACTGTTCCCTGGATTTCACCTGTTCCCTTATCCCTCTTTGCCTATTGGCAGATAGCTTTCTGATCTGAGTTCCTTCTATCTATCTCCCTTCTTCCTACCCAGGGAAACCCTATAGTTTCTCAAGATCTAGCTTAGCTGCAATTTGCTTTGTAAATACCGTTTTTTCTGTTGCATTTTTCTTTCACTCGTGTGTTAATATTTGTATATATATATTTTGTTTGATTTATTTTTGGGCCTTTCCTAGTTATGCTCAGGGCTTACTCCTGACTCTACAATCGGGGATCTTTTCTGGCAGTGCTTCTGGTTGGCTGCATGAGAGGCAAGCACCCTACCTACTATACTATTGTTCTTGTCCCAAGAAATGGTAGTCGTATGTTATAGTGGTGAGCAGGGCAAAGAAAGATGATAAATTTATAAATGGATGATAAGATGCAAAATAACACATGAGATTTTCTTTCCTTTTTTGAGCAGGGATGAGTAATACACTCTGTACTATCACTGTGGCTCCCCGGGTTTTATTTACACACATGGATTTGACCTTGCCATTGAAGCCAGGAAGCCACTTCTCACAGAGCTTATATAGCAGGGGTGATGAATAAGTTCGACACAAGGAGCCAAAATTTTAAACTTTGAGAGTCAGAGAGCCACATCACGCAGTGACCTGCCAAAACAGACAAACACTCACACAAAAGCATATAATTTTAACAATAATATATTAAACACATATTGCATTTTGCCATTTTGAGTGAGGGTAAAAATCCTGTTCCCCACCCATGTTATATAAGTTAAAAGCAGGTTACAATGATTTTACATACTCAGTGGGTGCCAACATAAGTAATAATGCTTGATACAATCAGTGATCAGTTCATCCTGTTAATAGGTTCCAGAAACACATTTACTAATTGTTTCTTTGATCCTGATCCATTCATTTTCTAGCATCCAGATAGGTCCATCTCTGTGTTGTTCTGGTCATAACTTGCTCAGCTTGTAGAATGTGTCATTCAGTGGTCCTGCCTCTAATTTCCCAATTCTGTGCCTAAATTTATGCATGACACAGGATCAGAAGACCAAACTTTTTAGCTGAGTTTCTTTGGGATTCATTAAACTTTGTAGGCAGTCTGTTTTCTTTAGAGAAGACAAAGTGCTGGATACAGAGATGACAGGTGGATTCAAACTCTAGTTCTGCATGTGTCTTGGAGATGTGGGTTTTAATTTAATGCTTGCCTAGGATAGCAGCTGAATGTATGAGATACAGACGACTGGAAAATATACTCTGTGCACACCATCTTTATGTACATGCATGCCCATATTTATTTATGCCTATTAGAAATTACAAGTTTATACTGATTGCTGCAATTAGAATCCATCTAGTGCCATGTGATTGATGTCAGCTTTCCACATCTGTGCTTCCACATCTGTGCTTCTCCTCTCTTGGTACTGAGAAGTCTGACACCTTTCTCCTTGTTTTATTTCTGTATTTCTTTGGCATGCTGTTATATGACCAGCTTCTTTGCTGTCTACCATGCAGTCATTTTTGAGGCCGGTGCTGTTGACTCAGACCAGCCTTCACGAAAAGACAGTTTCTCCCAGATCCTCCAGGTACTGCCTTAGTACCTTCTCTGCCCAGTTAGTTTTGTTAGAAATGTGCCTGCCAGGAGTAACCCCTTGAGCACCCGAGTGTGATCCCAAAACAAAACACAAAACGAGGGACCCGGGAGATAGCATGGAGGTAAGGCGTTTGCCTTTCATGCAAAAGGTCATCGGTTCGAATCCCGGTGCCCCACATGGTCCCCCGTGCCTGCCAGGAGCAATTTCTGAGCATGGAGCCAGGAGTAACCCCTGAGCGCTGCCGGGTGTGACCTAAAAAAAAACAAAAACAAAAACAAACAAAAAAAACACAAAACGAAACAAAAAAAGTAATATGATTTCAAAGGTGGTTTTTCTTCTCTTTTTGTAGGCCTTGAGAATTCTAGAGCAATAGGCGTTTTTGCTGGCTCAGATCATTCAGCTTCATTGACAGGTGGGTACCAGTTCTTCCAGCTGAAAGTGCCTTTTCAGAATTCTGTAGGTTTTGCATAAAGGTTTTGCATAAACTGATGGGAGAGGCAGAGACAAGCAGAGTCTCAGGTCAGATTCTGATGCCACCACTGGTGTACTCTTCAGCTAGTCCCTTTACCTTTATCAGACTTTATTTTTCTGATTTTTTTTTTCTCAGCTCTGCAGCAGGGGGATAAGAAAATATCCTCTTGTAGTTGTGAGTGAGTGATCATTGAACTGAGAGTGAATTCATATGCACATATCGGCTTAGTAATAAATATCTAAACTCCTTTCTAGCTATTTTTTCTCGAACTAATTTGTTTTATCCACCTATATCCTTTTAATCTAGTTCCATTGTTTATCTACTCATTTATTTATGTCCTTTTCTTTTTTGTCATCTACCTGACCTACATATCTTTTTAGCTCTTTAAATCTAGTTACATATATGTATATATATTTCTCATATATATGTATTTGTTTTAAGTCACACTTAGTGGTGTTGGGGGCTAGTTCAGATTCAATGCTTAGAGTCACTGTGGGCGTTCTCAGGAGACCTTGAGGTTCTCGGGAGAGAAACCGGGTCTTTTGCATGCAAAGCATGTACTCCAGTCTGTTGAACACTTTCCCTGGTCCTGTATTTTATATTTCTCCAATTTACTTCAGTTCCATCTCTTCGATTGATGTATTGGTCTATCTTCTCTTATGAGTTATGTTTCTATCTTTTTGACTTTGCATTCCTCTACATGTTTGACATACCCATTCAGTACAGTATAAACATTTTAGTGACAATGCGGCATTTCCTTGCAAATGAAGGTTATCTCTTTAAAGGTTATAGCTTTCAGAGTCCGGATTGCTCTGACCCCTGCTGGTAGACTGGAGACAGTAATGCAGAGATTTATTTTTGTAGGACCTCTCACAGCTGAATGCATATAATATATTTTAAGCAAAGGAAAATGACTTTCAGAAAGCCCTTAGTGTTTTCAGTGTTTTTCCGTGGATATGAAGGTGTGTATGTAAATATGTAAATTATTGGTGGCATGCATTTTTAGCTTCCACATTGCAATGCAAATTTGCAAAGCAAGCCAACTAAGAAGCTGTTATTGTTTCCAGAATACAAGACACAATAGTGTGAGAATTTAAATTCTTAAAATGAATTACAGATAATTTGTTATTGAATGAATTAAAATGACCAGCTAACAAAAAAAGCAATATCAATTTATAGCTGCTCTTATATTATGTATGTGGATTCATTTTCATTTGATATGTTTTAAAAATATTTTAAACTTAAACATATGTTAGCACATATGTTTACATTTAACATATGTTAAAAATGTTGGGGCCCGGGAGGTAGCATGGAGGTAAGGCGTTTACCTTTCATGCAAAAGTTCATCGGTTCGAATCCCGGTGCCCCATATGGTCCCCCGTGCCTGTCAGGAGCAATTTCTGAGCATGGAGCCAGGAGTAACCCCTGAGCACTGCCGGGTGTGACCCAAAAACAAAAACAAAAAAAAAAAAAACTCTATTTAAAAATGTTGAGATTTGTATGTCCCTGAGCATCAAGTCTCACCTTTCCTTTTATAGGGAAAAGTACTAGTTTACGCCCCGTTGTTAGCAAAGATTAGAGGAATAAGAACGGATTATGTCTAGCAGGCTCATAGGATACTGGAATTGAACCCAGGTCAGCTGTGTGCAAGGCAGGTACCCTACCTTCTGTACTATCTCTGTCTCCGTGTGTGTGTGTGTGTGTGTGTGTGTGTGTGTGTGTGTGTGTGTGTATTTGTGTATATGAGAATGTATATATGATTTCTGTTTGTTTTTGGGCTATACTTGGTGGTGCTTGGGCTTACTCCTGGCTCTGTGTTGAGGGATCACTCATGGCAGGACTTAAGGTCCAAATGTAAAACCATATAGGACCATATAGGTACCATATGGGGATCAGACTCAAGTTGGCTGTGTGCAGGCAAATATGCTATCTAATGTATTTTGCTCGAGCCCTAAGAGGTATTGCTAGAGTCCAGACTTAAAGGATGAGACCACTCAACCGGAACAAAGTTTAATACTTAAATCCGTCTGCCAAAAAGGCCCCCACACTGGCCAGCCAGGGTCATCTCCCAAAGGAAATGACCGACTCACGGTCATGAGAAAGATTATATAGGGAAAGGAATACAGGGAATTTCCATCTCTGATGATCTTTAAAATGATTGGCTACTGGCTAGGGCTACCTGCCTAACTGAACCCTTGTACTTCCCTAATAGGCTACCTGATATGGCCAGGTAGCTTGAGGAAGTACTCATGGAAATAGTCTTGTGAAGACCTAGCATGTGGTTTATACCATGTGGTTTTTACAAAATGGTTTCTCTCCCTGCTCAGAACCTGAAAAGAAGCCTGCCATGTGACCTTTACAAAATAGCATTTCTTCTTGTTCAGATCACAGGTCCCAACAATATTTCTCTTCTCCTTTAGTTTGAAATAACTGCCATTATGTAAATCTTGTCTTTGATTACTTGCTAAAAAATCTTGTAGTTGTTAAAACTATATTATTTTATGTGGAACACTCACAATGTTTTTTAAACATAGATACTGACTTCTTTTATTGAGACATGTTTCTTCTCTGCAATTCACCCCTTTAAAGCATAGAGATGACAGTTTGTAGAGTATTCCAAACTGAGTTGGTTTTTGAGATTAAATGAAAATACGATCAAGATTTAGCATCCTTTTCCGGTTGTTATAGGTTATATAACTGGCATTGCAGCAAAGTTTCATTTTGCTTGGGGATGCAACAGTGTAATGATCTATGTGTGGAAGGCAGTTTGACTTTGCAAAAGAATGATTTAGAACCTAGCTGCTGCTGCTTGCTGCTCCTGCTTCTTCTTCTCCCCTCCCCACCTTTTCTGGGGCACACCCTGAGGCACTTAGGCATTACTTCTGGCTCTGCATTCAGAAATCACTCCTGGGGCTCAGGGGACCATATCGGATTCGAGGAATTGAACCCAGGTCGGCTTTTTGCAAGGCAAATGCCCTATTCACAGTGCTATCGCTCTGGCCCAAACCCTAGCCTCTTTTTTTTTTATTTTGGCTTTTTTGGCCACACTGGTGATGGTGATACTCAGGGGTTAGTCCTGGCTATGCACTCAGATCACTCCTGGCTTGGGGAACCATATGGGATGCCGGAGGATTGAACAGCAGGTCTGTCCTAGGTTAGCGCATGCAAGGCAAATGCCTTACTGCTTGCACCACCAATACTCTGGCCCCCAAACCCTAGCTTCTTAAATTGTGGGATCTATGGGGGGATTATTTGACTAGATGTGGGTCTCATGAAACGTTTATTTAAACAAATTTTGATTTATTATCAGTATGTTTGCTTTTTGTTTGTTTTAGATTTTGCCCAAAGATGCTCAGGGGTCAATCTTGATTCTTTACTCAAGAATTACTTTTAGGGATACTCAGGGACATTTGAGATGCTGGGGATTGAACTGTGGTTAGCTGTGTGCAAGGCATGTACCATAAGCATTGCACTATTGCTCTACCCTCTAAATGTTTGATTTTTGTCTACCTGTGCTATAAACTCAGAATGACTTTGGTGAAAAAAAGGTCATGAATGGAAAATGTTTCAGAAGCCCTGGTTTGGACTGAGATGATGCCTTTCTACAGAACTCTTTCATCAGGTTGTGTTGATCACTGACTGACTCCTGAGTGTGTTGAGGCTTGATAGAGGTACTCCTCAGTCTCTTGTATGGCATTTTCATATTTACACAGCCTGTCAAGTGCAAGGAGGTTTGATTTTTGTTTTTGAAGGGAAGTATTCTGACTTTTCTTGGAGACCTGCAGAAAGTCAGTGCTGGGGGTCATTTGGGAACATACAAACTTGAAGGACTGATCTGACCACCTATGACATGCACAAGGTCAAATAGTGGTCAAATAGTAAATCTGGTACTTCAACCCCAAATCTTGCCAAAATGTCCTTGATTGATACTCTAGCTTTTGGTCATTGTTGGAGAATATTTCAGGCGATACAGTTAGGCTTTTTTTTTAAATTTTTTATTTTATTTTATTTTATTATTTATTTATTTATTTATTTATTTATTTTTTGTGGTTTTTGGGTCACACCCGGCAGTGCTCAGGGGTTACTCCTGGCTCCATGCTCAGAAATTGCCCCTGGCAGTCATGGGGGACTATATAAGGCACCGGGATTCGAACCGATGACCTTTTGCATGAAAGGCAAGTGCCTTACCTCCATGCTATCTCCCCGACCCCAGATACAGTTAGGCTTTATTGGGAGGTACAAGTAGGAACAATTAGGTAAGGTTGTACCTAATTTTCAGATCCTTCGTGAAAGGCATTTAATATTCAGAGACTTGGTTAATTTATTTTCTAGAAGAATGCCTTCAAGAAATAGAACATGAAGCACATTTAAAAACTAAAAATAAGCAGATGAAATTAATTTCAATATTTTCTTTGCCATAGTACACCCAGCATTTATATTCAGATGTGGCCATATCATTTAAAATAAGTATGAAAATTATTAATAAGCTATGCATTTGGGGCGTTTGTTTTGTTTTGCACTGAGTCTCTGTAACGCAATTTGTTAGACTATTTTTGGTCCTACAGTACATCTCGGTTTGGACTAGCCATACATCTAGTTACTTTAAAGTAGAGGAGAAACCTTTGGATGCTAGGATTGGAGAAACTCTTGGTAAATCATTCAAGGAGTTGTAAATTGTTCTTAAGGCAAATATAGTGTACTCTCCCATTTTGCTTGACTTCTAGTTAACTTTTTATTTTTGGGCTACACCCGGTGGTATTCAGGAGCCACTCCTAGCTTTGTGCTCACAGGTCCCTCCAAGTGGTGCTCAAGGGCCCATATCTGTAGTGCTGAGAATCAAACCAGGGAAAGCAGGGTCTGCCACATGGAAGGCATGTACTATATCCCCTGAATTCTCGCTCACCTCATTAACTTTTTTTTTTTTTTTTTTTAAACAGAATGCCTTTCTGACAAGCATGCATACTCTGGTTTCCTGCACTCGCCCTCTTTCTCTGGTTATCAGCGCAATCAATTCTATGGTTTGCCCTTGCAGGCCAACTGCACTCCCCTCTAATTTTCAATTGGTAAAACTCAGGCTTAGGAAGAAGCCTTATTGTCCAAGGTCAATAGCTAGTTAGCTGATCCAGGAATAGAAGCTAGAGTCACTTGACTCTGAATTTGTTGCCTTTCTATTAAATCACAATGTCAGTCAGTCACATCCCTCCTTTAGATCATGGGATTATTGTAGGCTTCAGATAAACTGAAAGAAGGCTACACAGATGTGATGTGGTGCTATAGTATATACTGGATAGGATGTGTAGTGAAATAATCACATGTTTAAGGAGTTTCAGCCTAAAGAATGTATACTCAAACCTGCCATTTAAGAAAGCAGCTCTTTCACACAGTAATGTGAAAATGTATTGTAGAAGATAGGCATAGTTTGGTTGATGTTGAATAAATATTTATTGGATGAACTAAGGGAAAAGCAAACTAATATTCCTATTTTTAATAAACTGTTAAAAAGTTTTAAAGAATTATGAAAACCAGGCTGGAGAGGTAGTATAGCAGGTATGGTGTTTGCTTTGCACACAGCTAATCTAAGTTCTATCCCTGGTACCATGTATGGTTCTGAGAGCACGACCAGCAGTAATTCCCTGAGTGCAGAGCCAAGGTAAATCCTGAGCATCACCAGGTGGCCCCTGAACCCTCCAAAACACCCCAAAACAAAAAAGAAAATAAATCTTGTATGTTATTTTGTATGTTATTATCCACACATGAATTTACCATCCTGCTTTGTCTTGTTACCATTGTAACATTAGAAGACTTACCATTTGAGATCCTAGAGTAATAGTAAAGCAAATAGGGCACTTGCTTTGCATATAGTCGTATAGTCGACCCAGGTTTGATCCCTGGCATCTCCTATGGTACCCTGAGCACTGCTGGGTGTGAGCCCAAAGAAAATAAAACACAAAACAAATAAAGAAGAATACAAAGAATACTACATCTTGGGAATGGAGGGATAGTAATGTAGCTGGTAGGGTGCTTGCCTTGCATGCAGCCAACCCAAGTTTGATTTCTCAGCACTGTATAGCGTGCCTTGAGCACCACCAGGAGTGATCCTTGAGTGCAGAGCCAGAGAGTAAGCCCTGTGCGCTACTGGGTGTGGCCCCCAAACAAGAAGAATACCACCTTTTCTAACCACTTGCTTGCTTTTCCACAGCCTGGAGCCATTTCCCATCATTTGAGACTCATGATTCTTCTCTTTTGTTCACCTTCTGTTTGTTTAAGATTCTGGAGAGCTTTATGTTTGGGGAAGCAACAAACATGGGCAACTGGCCTCCCCAGCTGCTTTCCTGCCTCAGCCTCAGAAAATAGAAGCCCAGTGTTTCCAGAATGAGAAGGTCACAGCTGTCTGGAGTGGGTGGACGCACCTGGTCGCGCAGACAGGTGAGAGAGTGGCAGAGGATTGGTGGCTGGGAAGCAGTTCCAGCAGCTGTCTAAGGAGCTCAGAGAGCTCGGGTCATTTATGCTGATGGAAAGCTTCCAGGTATGAGAAGGAACAAATGCAGAGACTTGTTCTGCCACCAACTGAGCCTATGGCCTTTCCTCACTGCATTCTAGTTAGCCTTAACAAACTAAATAATTTGGACATCTCATATAGTTTCTGAGATATCACCATATCATGCCATGCCATTCAGATTTGGGCACCTTTTTCTTTTCTTGAGTTTTCTTTCATTTTCATCTTTCACATAAGGTATTCCTTTTTCCTGGTTTTCTCATTCACTTTGTTCTCAGGGGTTCTTTCTTTGGTGACCTCTCTTTGTTGCTGCCTTCCTAGAGCTCCTGCTCATTTGCACAGAATTATCCTGAACAAGCTTTTTGTAATTCCTAAGATCTGTTTTCAGTTCAGAATCTTCTGAACTTCAGGGATTCTGAGGAATTTTTTGTTGTTGTTGTTTTTGAGGTTTACTCAGCAGCTCAGGAGCTATTCCTGGCTTGGTGCACAGCGTCACCCAGAAGTGCTGGGAATTGAACTCAGGACTTCACATATGTATCACATGTGTTCTTTAACAGAACTATACCTTTGTCCCTTCTTCTTTGCTTTCAATTTTCTTGTTAGTTACACATAGATCCTACATTCCCAAATAACTGGTGATCTTTTCCGGTCAGTTTTTATTATCAGGAAGTTTGTACATAGTATACATTTGAACACCAACACAGAATTAGAAATATATATATATATATATATATATATATATATATATATATATATATATATATATGTAAGGTTTTTAGGACCATGTTCAGGGCTTACTCCTGGTTATATACTCAGGGATCAACTGATCAACTTTTGGCAAGAATGGGTACCATATAGGGTACTAGGGATTGAACCTGGGTTGGTTGGATCTACTATTCTATCTCTCCAGCCCCAGAAAGATTTGTATTTTTGAGGATTGTAATTATTATTATTTTTTTGGTTTTTGGGCCACATTTGATGAAGCTGAGGGGTTACTCCTGGCTATGCACTCAGAAATTACCCCTGGCTTGGGGGACCATATGGGACGCCAAGGGATTGAACCGTGGTATGTCCTAGGCTAGCTCGGGCAAGGCAGACACCCTACCGCTTGTGCCACCACTCCGGCCCCAATAATTGATGATTTATTAAAAGATGTATGGTAGGGGGCCGGGCGGTGGCACTGGAGGTAAGGTGCCTGCCTTGCCTGCACTAGCCTAGGACAGACCAAGTTTCGATCCCCTGGTTTCCCATATGGTCCCCCAAGCCAGGAGCGACTTCTGAGCGCATAGCCAGGAGTAACCCCTGAGTGTCACCGGGTGTGACCCAAAAACCAAAAAAAAAAAAATGTATGATCATTTTTTAATGGAGGCCTGGTTACAGATGGATCACCTATAAACATTTTCTATTTTAGTTTTTTTCCTCTTTTTTTCCCCCTTGTTTTTGAAAGTGCTCAGGATGTCGTCCTGTTTCTTCTTAGGAATCACTTCTGGTGGGATTCATGTGACCCTATGGGATATCAGGAATTGAACCCAAGTGCCTTAAACTCTGTACTGAGATTCTGCTCCTATAAATTTTTTTCTTAAAGAAATTCACTTAAAAATTTTAGAAGATATTTCTTAAAGAAATCATTTAAAGAAATAGTAACTATCTATTTTATATAATTGATAACGTCTTTCTTCTCCTCAGGGAGATCTATTAGGGAAGGCAGCATCCGAGGCCTTTTCACTTCTGTCTTGCAGAGGTTGTCTTTATTTTCTTCCATCTTACTGTTTCCAGTTTAAAAGACTAAATATATTCAGCTGCATGTGAGGCAGGGCAGAGACAGTCAAGACTTCTCATTTCTTTCCTTGTTTTTTTTTTTTTTTTTTTGAGGGGGGGGGCTCACCTGTCAGTGCCCAGGCTTACTCTTGACTATGCACTCAGGAATCACTCCTGGTGGTGTTCAGGGGACCATGTGGAATACCAGGGATTGAGCTTGGGTTGACTACATGCAAGGCAAGTGTTCTTCCTATTGTACTGTATCTCTGTCCCCAATCCCTCCTTTTTTTACATTGTTTTTGGTATTTGGGCCACATCCAGTGTTACTCAGGGGTTACTTCTGACTCTATACTCTCGAATCATGCCTGGCGTATGTTGGGGACATAATGGGATGCTGGGGATTGAGCCTGGATTGTTTGTGTGCTCACTCAACTTCTTTCCTTGGATTCACTGGTTGGGGTTACTTCTGACTCTATACTCTGGAATCATGCCTGGCGTATGTTGGGGACATAATGGGATGCTGGGGATTGAACCTAGATTGTTTGTGTGCTCACTCAACTTCTTTCCTTGGATTCACTGGTTCAGGAATACTAAATTTCAGTTTCCTTTAATTCAAAAGTTCAGACAAATTAGTTATTGTTTATTTGGAACGTGTTGAACAAGCCAAGACTTTGAGAAATGGGAGAAAATATGTGGACTTTGCTCCATGGCCACCTTCTTGACCATTGCTCCATCCTGTCCATCCATTGTTGCATTCATCTCTCTGTCCATCTTGCATGTGGTTAGGCTCTGCCTATGTACCATGCCTTGTTAGTACACGAATCCCACTGTCAAGGAACCCACTGTACCTTGAGGAGAGACATGGACCTGTTACCAAATTTCAGTCCCTGCCAGTAGGAACTGTACAATAATAGAATCAAGTACAGAGTACGGAGTGGCCTAGAAACTAGCAGCAGCGTGAGTAATTGGGTGCTAACAGGTAGGCGGTTGGTGGTTAGTCAGTCTTTAGAGAATTTCTATGTTATCTATACTCTACTACCAAATGGGAATGAGTTTGGTAGAGCCTGACAAGACCCCTTTTAACTAGTCAGCTGCCTAATGAAAGGCATGAAGATAAGGCTGCTTTTGGTATAGCTTTGTTGCATTGTTGCTGCTCTTGGTTTCCATGTCCGGGCCAATAGCCCAGCCCTTGGTGGGAGGTTGGAAGCCACGTCCCGAGTACTGTCTGAGTCACCCCAGCTGCTTTGGAGCTCAGCTTCAGGTCTCCACCTCCACATGAGAGCGTGATTTTTGGGTACCACTTCAGCTGTTTAATTAACTTGTTAATTCAGATCTTTTGTTTATGTACTTTGTCACTTTCCTCTTCCTCTCAAGTCCAGAATGGTTAAAAGCTGGGGTGTCTGAGTGTCCCAGTTGTTGTCCTGGATTTTGGATAACTGGGAAGCCTCCTGCTATTTGATTCACTGATTTTGCTCTCCTAGCAGCTGTGGACACCTGTGTCCTGGCCCAGTGTCGTTGAGAAGAAATACCAAGGCTTCCCATTTAATCAGCATCATATTAATGGGAACACAATTTTCTCACCGGGTTAGAAGCAGCTCATTAGTAGAACAAGGCATTATTTGACTCTCATTCTGGTACTGGGTTCAGGGGGAGCATTGTTGTGGGGTCTTACCTCATAGATTTCTCATGGAAGTTGTGTACTATAGATTAAATGAGCAGTGACCACCTCTCTGTCCAGTTGATGGCATGGGTGGGATATGGAGAAAGAAGAAGGCAGACTTTCCCTTTTCCCTTTTCTATAGTCCCTGCATCAGTGAGTCTCAACAACAGGTGATTTTTGTCCCCCCAGACAACATTTGCAGTGCCTTAGTGTCAAAACTACGTTGCAGTGACAATGCAGTTGTCAAAACGGGAGGCTGCTGCTGGCATCTTGTGGGTAGAGGCAGGGGATGCTGTTAACTTCCTGCAAAGCAAGAGTGATGCTTATTTCCCAAGAAAATTTTACCCAACTTTAAGGCTTAAATTATGTCCAAATTGATAAATGCCTTCTCTCCACCCCCCATTGATGTAGGTGCTTGGTGAGGGCAGTTCACAGGGCACTGGGAGAACTTTCTGTTTTGTCTGTCTAGGTTGCAGTCTCTGCCCTCCCCCATCAGGAGTCCGCTGCCTGCCTGCAGTGTTTGCGATGGAAAAATACTTTTTCTCTGTTAGTCAGAGGCACTTGGAAAGAGTCCAAGAGAACCTGTTCTAATCTGGGAGAGCTGGCAAGAGTACCTGTATCCCAGGCTGGTGGCACTGCATTCTAGAAACCTTTCCCGGGCTGCTGGATCTTCTTGCTCGTTTTTCTTAGGAATTTCATAGGATTCCTGGGTGACTGTTCTCCAGCAGTGACCTGCTGTGGTCTCATCTGAGATTCATAATTTCTTGTCCTATAGAGAAAGCTGGCTGATAAATCAGGGGCTGATCAATTTGGCGACCTTGTTTAAATCATTTCACCTGACTCAGCCTCCATAGCCACAGTTTTCCAGTTGAATATTCACATCTGCATGCATTCTGCATAAGGGTGCCCTGAGGTCAATGAATGGATATGTATGGAAGAACCCAGCTAAGGCTCTGCCCTTGTAAGTGAGAGGTGCCTGAGGTTGGGGTATGTGAGTAAATTAAGGCATTAGTGGTTGCTTTGAGTAAAGACTTTCTGTTTCAACAGGGTCTACACAGAGCTTGAGACATACCATCTCCCCCTCCCACCCCCCACCCACCCCCCAGAAGCTCAGAAGCCTGCCAGAGGTGCCAGCTCTACTCTCCATCCTCTATGGTAGAAGTACCTCAAGTCTTTTACTTACAGCAGCTGGCAAGCAACTAATTACCTTATCAACAGCTGGGAAGGTCTTCATGGCCTTATAGGTAATTTTTTTTTTTTGTGAGATTACTGATACCATTGGTTTCAAGTTGATTTTGGATGCATCTGCTTATCTTTTTATTTGTTCAGTGTCCAGACCAGAGGTTCTCAAACTTAATTGGTTTGCCATTCCCTTTGAGGGAGGAAAGTCACTCAACATCCTATCCCCCACTCCCTAGAAATTTACATTTAAGCAAACAGAAGGTGCCCCCAGTAGTGCCTGAGGCGTCTACAGCCTCCCCTGGGTCATCCAACAACTCCCCTTCCTCCCACCTTGGATACCACCTATGTTGGGAAGCACTAGTCTAGACTGTCATTTCCATGCATACTGGTTCCATTGTGTTCTTGGCTTTATCCCTTGCACCTGGTGCATGCCTGACACCTGGAAGATGATTAGTAATGAATCATCGAAGGAAGAAGGAATGGATGAAACATGGGAGAATGAAGAGTGTGCTTTGAAGTCAGACAAGCCTAGGCTGCAGTTTCCTCTGTGCAACTGTGGTCAGCCTCAGCCCTCTCCACTGCTCTCCATCAAGGGTTTGGTCTATGTCATCTCATCTCTTTCTGCAGAGGGCTCTGACTGGTGCCTTCTCTGCACATGGACTCCCTCTCTTTCTACATTTGTGCTCCTTATTTTTGCTGGACAATCTATTCCAACCTATGGGGTAAAAATCACTTACTTCTCAATTCTCAGAAGATACAAACAATTCTCAGTGGTCCTGAGAGGCCCCAGGTGACCTGCTCCTAGCTTACTGCCCCCCACCTTTGTTTTTGGTCATACCCGGTGACGCTCAGGGGTTACTCCTGGCTATGTGCTCAGAAATCGCTCCTGGCTTGGGGGACCATATGGGATGCCAGGGATCAAGCCGCGGTCTTTACTAGGCTAGTGCGGGCAAGGCAGACGCTTTACCACTTGTGCCACCACTCCGGCCCCTACTGCTCCCTTTTTAAGGGAGGAAAAAAAATCACCTGTCTTCAGACTCACTTGGACCTGCCTCCAGACCCACCTATGCTGACAAACTGTCAGCTGTCTCTCTTTCTCTCTCTCTCTTTCTCTCTCTCTCTCTCTTTCTCTCTCTCTCTCTCTCTCTCAATTGTGGTTTCATAGTTTGTGGTATATATTGAATACTATTGAAATTACTGTTCTATTTCTCATGTGCTATTATACCAATCCCTCATCAGTGTGCCATGGTCCTTCCACCACTGTCTCTTGACCCTTTTCCTTTTTCCTCCTCACCTCACAAACTGAAGTTTCTATAGTGCATATCTCAGGATTTGTTTCCATTTAGGGTTGTCTAAGTCTATTTTTGTTTCTGTATGCTCTTCTATGAGCAAGATCATGCAATTCTTTTTTTTCTTTCTGGCTTCATTTAACATTACTTCCTTTGATTCCATCTAAGTTGTAGTAAACTGCAGAATTTCATCTTTTATCATAGCAGAGTAATATTTCATGATATGTATATACCCCCAATATTTTTCCTTTTTGTTTTGTGGGGGCCATACTCTACTGCTCTCAGGGCTTATTCCTGGTTCTGTGCTTTAGGGTGATTCCTGGCAGTGCTGGAGAATGATATGGAGTACCAGGCATCAAACTTGAATTGGCCACATACAAGGCATACCTTACCTATACTATATTTCCAGTCTAATGCCACAAGTTTTATTTATTAATTTTTTATTTTTATTTATTTTTTGTGTGTGGTTTTTGGGTCACACCCGGCAGTGCTCAGGGGTTACTCCTGGCTCCACGCTCAGAAATTGCTCCTGGCAGGCATGGGGGACCATCTGGGGCACCGGGATTCGAACCAATGACCTTTTGCATGAAAGGCAAACGCCTTACCTCCATGCTATCTCCCGGGCCCCAATTTTTTGATTTTTAATTATGAGAACAAAGATGCAAAGAAAGAGGACAGGGTAAAGTTACAGTGGAAGGACAATCACCCATAAACAGAATGCTCAGTAGTCTCATTGCTGATATCTTAACTTTGAACTTTCAGCCAAAGAACATTAAGAAAAATAAAACAGAACCCATGTACAATTACTTTGTCCCTCAAGTCCCCAGATTGTAGTGCATAATATTTCTTAGCAACACCCAAAGCAATCTAAAGACATAAAACTTATGTAACTCCTTAAACATTGAAGGCAAAGTACTTTTTTACATTTCCATGCACATCTATATTAGTTTAAGTTAACCTCAAAAGTTTAAGTGGGTTGTTTTTCTTAAGGATTAGAGTCAAAGGAGCACAGTAAAAACGGTGTTAGAGTGAAAATTATTGTTTGCATAGGCCCATCAAAATATGAGGGACATGGAAAGAAAAGCCTTGACCTAAATACAAGGAGACCCTACCCCTGAAGTTTCCTGGCATAAGACCAACTCTAGGCTCCAGGCAAACTAGTTTGTCCAATCCAAGTCATTGTCTGTAGTGCCAATACACTTTTATTTTTCACAAGTCTCTGTTGTTGGTATCATGTTTCTGTATTAAAGATCCTGGAATCCGCATATCCTATAATGCAGTCAGGATGGTGCAGAGCGTCCTCTCATTTCACCTCACAATTAAAGGGCAATGCAGAGAGCCCTGTCCTGTAAGTAGGTC
Source organism: Crocidura indochinensis (assembly GCA_004027635.1). Lineage (NCBI taxonomy): Eukaryota > Metazoa > Chordata > Mammalia > Eulipotyphla > Soricidae > Crocidura > Crocidura indochinensis. The sequence continues at coordinate 1,441 of PVKC010005307.1, read as the reverse complement.
ATTGTTGTCAAGTCTTCTTAGTCCTAAGAACCCTGTCCTGTAAGCAGGTCATTGTTGTCAAGTCTTCTTAGTGCTAAGGGAAGTCTCTTTTGAGCAGGTCGATGTCGGAGCGTGGTAAGGTCTTCCCTGGTAGAGGATTGATTCCAGGTGTTGTTATAAAAAACCTTGGATGTTTCGTACCACAAGTTTTTAACTGCTCATCTGTTGTTAAGTTGTTAATTTGAGTTGTTTCCAAATCTTGGCTATTGTAAATATATACGCACATGTATCATAAATATATGTGTACATATATCCTTGTTATGATTCTATGTTCTTGGGGCGGGTGCCCAGGAGTGGAATCACTGCGGCCTATGGAAGTTTTGAGAAGTCTCTGAGCTGTCTTCTAAAGAGCCTAAACAGTCCGGACTGTCATCCTGCAAGCAGTGAATGATGTTTCCTTTCTCACTACTTCTGTTTTTCACTGTCATTTCACTGTTAGTACTACTGAGATGCTATCTCATTGTAGTTTGGATTTGCAGCGATATTTTCATATTCTTGTTGGCCATCCATAAATTCTTTTAGGAATTGTCTGTTCATCTCCTCTCACTAATTTTTTATGGGGTTATTTTTCTAGTTGTTGAGCTTTATGAGTGCTTTATATATCTTGGATACTAGTCCTCAGTCTGATGTGCAAATATTTTCTCCTAATCAGTAGGCAGTTTTTTAATTTTAGGCCTCGTTTCTTGATGTGTAAGCTTTTTAGTTTGGTGTTATACCACTTGTTTATTTTGACTTTTTTTTTTTGCCCGTGGGGTTATATCTTTTGTATCCTTGAAGTTCAAAATGAAGTGTAAGCTCTCGATTTGTAGCTAATGCTCATTTTAGCTTTCTTTCTTACCTTTACTGCATCATCTGTTTACCACAAGAGTGCCTTTGTATCTGTGTCCCCTCTCTTTGGCAGTTATTCCTGCATCCCTTCCTTATTTTAGCAGTTAAATCCCCCTGTTTCTTAGGTGATCATTTGGTACCAGAGTTGAACACAGACTTCCCACATGCAAAACCTCTGAACCAGCTTCAGACCCTTATAGTTACTTCCTTTAAATGATATTTTTTTCTAAACTTCAAGGTAGTCATTATGTTCTGAGAGATTTTCTTTGATTACCCTACTAATTATTTTGTCCTTTTATAAAAAAATTTTTGGCCACATTCAGCAACACTCATATTATTCCTGGTTTTGTGCTTAGAAATTACTCCTTGCAATTCTAATCCACTGCTGGTGGGAATGCTGTCTAGTCCAACCTCTATGGAAAGTGATATGGAGATTCCTCCAAAATCTGGAAATTGAGCTCCCATTCGATCCAGCTATTCCACTCCTAGGGATATACCTTAAGAACAGAAGAATACAATACAAAAATCCCTTCCTCACACCTATATTTATTGCAGCACTATTCACAATAGCCAG